>MU267767.1:0-48139 GCA_021014935.1 Hygrophoropsis aurantiaca
TAATATGCGCCTGACTTGAATGGCGATTGGAAGATGTGACCAGTGCAGGAGAAGCGTTCCAGGCGGTCACATAATTTGCCATGAGACTGACAAATGGGCGATGTATTCGGACGACTTGAACTCGACGACCGTTGTTGCAGTTCAATTGAGGATTAGCAAAGTTGGACTGAGCATCCGCGCATCGACGGGTAACGGTAGAAGTGGTGCTAAAGAGGATTTTAATAGAACACTACTAAAAAGGCAGTTTCTCCAAAAGGACGCGGTCAGTTTTTGGTTCCGCTTCCGACTTCGTTCTCAGTGTCACTCAGCTTATCAACCGAACAGGTCGCGGTGAAACCGTTTCTTAATCCCGGTCACAACTTGCAAGGCATGTTTTCGAACACTGTGACTCCACTGTCTTTCTTGCTTCTTGCTCCTTACAGTCCAATTTTATTCAACAATAATCCCGGTGAAGGCTGCTTAACCGACAGCTTCTATGGAATATATGGGGGACACAGTGTCTTTCAGGTGAAAGATTCTTCTTGCCTCTCTGGAGGATTTTTGGACAACCTGGAGGGTGGATATCTTCTCCCGCTTCCTGGAAACAAGCAACTCGTATGGGTGCAGGAATCGTCCATCGACGACGCGCTGAGGACATCAGATTACGAAGACGAGGTTTATGCTTTTTTGAAATCCCTCACCACCGACACGATACCGTTACAATCTCACATATCCAGCCAAGACGTTCTGGTTTCTAACCCTGAGGTCGAACTTCTTCACAGCTCAGCTACCTCAGTCCTTCTTGCAATTGATGAGTCAGTCGGATCAATAGATACCATCATACCTCGATTCTGGAAGTCAGCTATTCTTCCTGCCACTCCGGTCTCTTTTATCCCTACTCCTGCTTCTGCAATTGATCGCATCAAAGTCCTCTTGTCGACCTTGAAATTCGATCCTGTTATTGCATCCACTGTGAACTCCATATCTCTCTCTCAGCTGAGAAGAGATATAAGATACCTCACCAATGAGGACGGAGTATCCGGTATCGTCTCCCGCCACTCGTTTTCCGGAGGTTCTCGTGTTGCTGCAGACTGGATACTCGAGCAATTTGAACAGACTGGTGCAACATGCGAGCTGAAGTCATTCTTGGTTGGGTTTGCACCCAATATAATCTGGTATGACCTCCGTATATTTACTTTCAGCTTTTTAAGTTTACTAAAAATGTCTCAAGTCGATACCTTGCCACAACGGAAACAACGTCGACTGTTCTTATCTCAGGCCACTATGATTCACGCGGTTCGTTCGGATCTCAAAGAGTGCGTGCAGCTTTCAGATAGTATCGTTTTTACTAATCTTGAATGATTTTACAGGCCCCTGGCGGTAACGACGATGGTTCTGGTACAATTGCACTCCTTAGCATTGCACGTGTCATCGCAAAGACCGGAATCACATTCCGGAGCAATGTCGAACTTGTTGCTTTTGCAGGAGAGGAACAAGGCCTTCTTGGGTCTAAAGCTTATGCCCGTCAGTCACTCTACCGATAAACCGATGCATTTCTCATTTACTTTGATAGGCGAAATGCGTGACAAGGATGCCAACATCACCCTCATGATTCAAGCTGACATGCTTGGCTACCATGCCCCAGGAGAGCCAGCACAATTAGGACTCCCTCAGTCGTGAGTGCAATGATCGCCGGCTGTGCTGTTCTCCCTGACAGAACATTGTTGAAGGATTGGAACCCCCGAAGTTGCAGAGCTGCTAACAAAGGTTGCCGGGATTTATAGCCCAGAGTTAACAATTGGATACTCCCCTGCGTGCTGCAGTGATCATCAGGTCAGCCTGTCACTTCAAGTATCGATTATGGTTTTCTCAAAGCATTTTCCTTGATAGTCCTTCTTTGAACTGGGATACCCATCCACCCAAGTTTTCGAACGTGCAGGTCCAAGTAAGTTTCAATGTATCTTTTATCCAATATACCTCACAGACGATCGATTCTTAAAGTCGCCGATCCTATGTATCATAACAGTGGTTAGTATCTTGTAGCGTAATTGATGGTACGTACCTGATGTCACAATTCGTTAGGCGATCTGAGCGAGCGCGTTGGTTATGACTTCCATCAAATTCGTTCAATTGCCAAAGTTCAAGTATGTGATTCCTTTCTGTCATAATCGTCAACTCTTATACAAATGTATTATCCCAGTTCGCGACATTGCTTCACTCCGCTGGATTCGACCTCCCTGAGTACGAAGATCTTCAATAGTCAGTCTGCTGGATTTAGCTCGTCTGCCGATGAGATTATCTCTGGTTCGTGATCTTTGGGAATACCCATTTATGCATGAGGTTGACTAACATACACTCCCATAATTTTTGCACTCCCCCGCGCCCATCCTTCTCATCGTCGATTCGGAAACTGATATGCCATCATAACTAAAACACAACACGATTCAGTAGGACGAGCCCTCGTTCCGCAGAGTTTTTAGCGTGGTATTCGTATAACAAGCAGAAAGCATATGTTTATAATTAATATATAAACCTGTTTCAACGACAATAGCCCCATGGCTTATACTTCTGTTTTCTGGAACACACAACCTCGCCCTAGGCTGCAGCCTGTGCCTGAAACCGTGAATCTATTTATAAGTATGGCTTGTTTGGCACTGTTAAGGATCGAGGGCGTTGATAAACACAGTACAACAACAGGCAGTGGTGATACCAAATAGGTTATGGGAACTGGTGATATGTTAGATCTCCTTCCGTTCAAACTTCGTCTGGTTTTTTCACCTGATTAATAGTCACTCGATGAACCCCGATGAACCAAGACCTCCCAGTCCACGTAAGCGGCTCTGTATTATCCAGATCCTGGCTAAATACCTTCGTTGTCGTGATACGCTGGTCTACTATCCTTGTCCTGCTTAGCCCGACTCCGAAGCACTGAACTTCCCGATTTTGGCGATGAGTCTCACACCGCATCTCAAGATTTCTTAAATGGATTTCCCATTATTCCAGAAGATCTCGGTGAGAGCTTCTTCTAATTTCAATTTCACTGGTGTGCCACTTACAACATGTGGAGATATAGCTGATATACCAGCAGAACTGCTATATGACTTGAACCAGGTGAGTTTATTGAACCACTGGGCTTCAGTATTCCGCAATGATTGATCCACAGGATTTATGGCGTGAAAGCGTACCTGACTCCCCATTGATTGATGCACTGGCTCCGATATCAGTCTTGCGCAAGGAATACGAAAATTCTTCTCATTTTATGTCTCAAATTGACCATCTAAGCAAGGAGGGTTATGGACGTATTCGACGAGCGCGAGGTATCTCGTTTTTGTCATTATAGTGCATCGAACTAATCAACCCTCTGTAGGTGATGGCGATTGTTTTTATAGATGTGATGCATTATCCATCTTATAACCGTGATTACTCTTCTGATGCAGCCTAGTTATTAGCTCTGGCGTATGCATTCGTTGATGGACTCCTGCGGGCACCCAATAGAGCAGTGGCTGCTGAGAACGCAATATCTAGTCTGAAATCGACAATGGCCAGTGACCAGCTAAAAATGGCTGAGTTGTTCGAAGGGAGTGGTTATGACGAGTGGCTCGAAAATTTTACAGAACTCATCGAAAAGGTTACCAAGGTCGATGATGACCGCTCAAACGAGCTCCTAGTTCTAGAATTCTTTCAAACTCCGGAACGTAAGTATGACACAGTTGGCGACAAGCATATCGTTAATGCACCTCACTCCAGACTCCAACTCAACAGTAGCTTATTTGCGTTTTCTCACCTCAGCATATATTCAAAACAGCGGGGATTCCAATCTTATCCAGTCGATGTCGATGGAACCTGGCCAATTTTGCAAACAGTTCGTCGAGCCGCTCGGAACATATGCTGGTTCGCTCCAATATCCTTGATAAACTTATGAATCTTACCGATATAATTTAGACGATTTTCAGATCTCTGCGCTCTCTGGAGCCATGGATATCAGCATTAATATCGCGTATATGGACGGTCATAAGCCAGAAGTCAATTTTATATTGAAACGACCGGAACGCTCTGAACCTTTGCTCTTGCTCTTCAGGTGAGCATATTGCCATCATTTTCGTTGGTTACGCCTTGAATTAAGGCTGAGAGTTTAGACCCGGTCATTATGATGTCTTGGTAAAGGACAGTCCTCAAGTATATTGACCGCTGTGTGGTCTCAGTTGGGGGGTGGGGATTATTTTGAAGAAGATTGTGTGTAACATCTTGTATTCTTATTTATCATGCATTTGGGTTTGTACAGTAAATGAGTTCCGTGTATATCAAACACTCGTCGTCAATCCAACATCTCTTCGAAAATCCCGAAGGCAAGCGGGAAAGCCACTTCAGGCGTCTGGATATTTATAGACTGCCCGTCGCTCGGCTAGCTCAATCACATTTCTGGAAAACAAGCACCAAATATATATCCTCTTGGTTGAACTCCAAGCCAATCTCTCCAGCTTGAAAAGAGGATTTGAACCATCCCAAGGTATCCTAAAGTTTATGCACTTTGGATTTCGGTATCGATTGCTACCTTCAGGAGCGCATTTACGTGTCATGTCACAGTCGAAATACGACTCATGGAGCAAAGAAGATCTCATTGCCCGTCTACTAGAGCTCGAAGGGCATTCAAAGCGCGCTCCCAAGATGTCGCTGCCAGTTAACGACAAAAAACCCTTCCATTTCTCAGCTCATCCCGTCCGCAAGATCGCAGTGAAGTTCTGCTATTCTGGATGGGAATATAATGGGCTGGCATTCCAAGATAGCCCAACACCTTTACCGACGGTAGAAGAAGTACTTTTCAAAGCATTCGCAAAGACAAAACTGATCGACAACGAAGCGGGTTCTGAAGGATGCGGCTGGGAGAAATGTGGAAGGACCGATCGCGGTGTCAGCGCCGCCGGTCAGGTAATATCTCTTTGGGTTAGAAGTGCTCTCGTCGCAGGCCAGATATCTCAGGATCCAAACAAAAGGATTGATGGAGTATCAGAGCAACTGGACGTCTCACTCGATGATTCAAATATAACAGATCGTCTCGAGTCTGCAATGCAGGTATTAGGCGGCCCACCGGCAAGGTCACAAACAGATGGTTCACTCCCATCGGATCTACGACGGCAAGAACTACGTTATATCTCCATGCTCAACCGTGTACTTCCTCCAACTATTCGCGTCCTTGCCTGGTCCCCAGTATCTCCCACTTTTTCAGCTCGTTTCAACTGCCAACACAGACATTATAAATATTTCTTTACTTCCCATGGCCTCGATATCTCTCTTATGCAACAGGCTGCAAATTTGCTCATCGGCGAACACGACTTTCGTAATCTGTGCAAACTTGATCCTGCGAAACAAATCACGAATTTCAACAGACGTGTCCTGAGGGCTGATATCAATCGAGTACCAGAAGCAGGAAATAACAACGTTTTTGTGTTCGATTTGGTGGGATCCGCTTTCCTATATCATCAAGTACGCCATATCATGGCCATCCTCTTCCTCGTCGGAACCGGCGTGGAAAAGCCCTCGATAATTACCTCGTTGATGAATGTCGATGCATCAGTGTCTGCTGATCTCGAGTTTGTCGATCGTAAACCCGAGTACCAAATGGCTGACGCATTGCCGCTCATGCTGTGGGATTGTGCTTATGCCGAGTCAGATGTCCAGTGGGAGACAGGCGTGGTCGAAAGTGGATCAGCATCAGATCTCTATCATCAGCTACACTCCATCCATCAACGCTCTCTTATACACACCACACTGGATGCACACTTCCTTTCTGCCACCACGAGATATCATCCACCTCCACCTCAGTACTTCCCTTTCAGTGAGACAGGCCTCACTACTTCAACAATTCCACCCAAGTCAAATTCGAAGGAGAGCCCTATTTTGTCGATTCCTTTGGGTGGTGGAATGTATACTCGCTGTGCGAAGTATATACCTGTACTGCTTCGAAAAAGACTTGACCACGTAGAAGTCGCCAACGAGCGATGGCGAGCAGGAAAAGGAGGAAGAAGGGAGGAGAGAAAAAAAGCGACATTCGCGGCAGCGAGTGATGGCGAGGAATAATGACCTCAGGTGAGTCCTGTTCATCACTTCGAAGAAGCCTCATCATGAGCTTCACAAAGGTATTCGGACGAAACAACCCATGCACTGATCGCCAAAGTGTTGGTAGCCCATTAATCGCCAATCCTAGGTCCTTGCTTAAATATCGAGATAAGCGAGGACAACTGAAGCTTCGGCTCTACTGTTTGCACCAGGGCGAATTATCAGGATAGAACGCCAAAGCTGTGGATTAGATACATCTGTCGGTAAAGAAAGATTACAGGAAAGGAGGGATACGCAAGGGATTCAAATCCATCATGTCCCATAAATGCTCGATGATAGTCATGTGTCTACTGAAGGAAGATATAGAATTTGTGGGCCTAGGAGTACGGACCATTATTCTGATAGTCATATCCATCTTCTGTGGGAGGATTCGCTTTGAACAGCTTGCCCAAGCGTTCGTCTGATGACCTTTTTGAGTATGAGGGAAATCGCTACAATGGTTACCACTCACAAACAGGGTCACTGTCGATGTGGACAAAGTGCTTGAGTTGCCAAGTTGTTCCTGCAGCAGCCTCATCCTTCCTCCTTTGCCGCTGTTCATTCTGATCACCAGAGCATTGAATCCTTTGTAATCACCAATGTGGAGTAGTACTTACCTCGATTCTGCTCTTATCCTTAGCAGCACTCTCAAAATCGCCTTCTCTAATTCCCTTCGCAACACCATGCCATAGCCGCCGACTTTCCCACTCGCTTTGCTGATCGATTTCAGCAACGCTCACCTCTTCCTTTGACGTGGTGACATCGTGAAATGTTGCTGATGTCTTCAAATCTTTCGAAGTTGTGTGCCATGTTCCCTCTATCACGTGAGGTTGAACCCCTGAGATCTGTGCTGGAGGAGTGACAGTGGCCTTGAACGAATGCGATTTGCCGGAGAAGTATCCCTTGCCCTTATATTCGATCTACAAATATACCCTAAATCGAGTGTATATGCAGATGACTGATAACTACTCACCGTGGACAACCAGCCGGAAGAACTCTGGATGTAGCTCGTCTCGGCGAGTTCAATGTAAGGAGAACCATACCATATGCCATCGATTCGAAGCCGTGGAAGCGTGATTAAATACTCTTCCGTTTGCCCCGATGGCAGTGATACTGTCAATACTGCATGACCAACCTGCTTTACTATAATACTGCCGGCTGAACCATGTTTTAGAATTGATGTCTCCGAGGACATTGTTTAGAAACCTACCACTAAAGCTTGTTTTCTGAGCGTTATGTCCCGCCAGGACGACACCTTTAGCGGTGTTCGCAATGCGATAGGCTGTGATGGGAGGATGATGGGAAACCTGTTCTACAACAAGAGTGGTTTCACCGCCCCGAGCGGCATTGGAAGGCCAGGATCCATAAAATAGTCTGGAACCGATCCATCAGCTATAGTTATTGACAACTTTATTGAGACTTACTCTCCAAGAACAGGGTTTAACGGTCTGTCCCAAGGTCAGATGGATCCTTCGACGAAGTAGAAAGACATACTTTTTTTCAGATCCCATAGACTCATTTCGAGAGGTATATTGGCCTTTAAGAGTACTCTGACGGGGTGAAATTGACAGCATAAATATCATAAAGCATTCAAGCGATGTTTGGCTTACGATAAACCATTTCAAGACAATCAAGGAACGTTCCTCTTCTGTCTTTCCATCCGCGATGGCAGCAAACAGTTCAGGGCGTTCGCACCAATAGGCTTTGCTAGAGTAAGTCTATGACATACGATATAATTGCAAGGTATTCACCAGGAAATTCAGTGAGTGATGTGGGGGAAAGAATAAATGGGGGCGCGGTCATAGAAGACAGATCGCCCGAGAAAGAGGCCAGGCTGAGTGTGTTATTAGTGCTCTGGTCTGAGTTGAGATAAAGATCAATGTACATACGATTTGACAAACGAAGTCCAACTGCTCTTCTGCGCTGCAGGTACGGCCTAGGTAGTGCACGAGGAAAATGGGGGTGACAGTCAACATACGGGAACGTTTACGCTTATGAGCAGACTTATGAAGACTCTTGAAGATACTTGCCTCGCCAGCTTGTTCGGACATCTTTGCTTGAGTTCTTTTCTGCGATGGAAATGAGATCGGTGGATGGTGGTGCAGAACAAGAGACTATGGGGAGTCTTGCGGCGGGCACTGCAATAGATAATTTCCTATTTTGTCCAACCATCCAAGTCACGGTATCACCCCAGTCCCCAAGTTGCCATCATCTTTCTCAAGAATACTTATAACAACTCAAGAATAGCGCAATATCATCCGTTTGTAACATGAACATATGCTTAAAAAATACAGAAACTACTACACAAATGCATGCATTAAGTGACAACATCGACCGTTGAGATATAACGATTGTGATATTCTACTCGTAAGCTTCCTCCGCACTTCGTCGAACCAGTTGCCGCACTTTCTTCTTGTAGGCTTTGCGACCAAATCAGGAACACGAATGGTTGGGAAGAATTTCACTGACCTGCAAAATTAGTTCGTACTTCCTTTGCGGCATCCACGTTGGCAGGACTGTCAGTGTTTGGAGTGTCTGAAGACAACAATGATATGACGCTAACGAGCTGCAACGATCATGTTAGGAGTGAAAGGCTAGCAGTATAGTAAGAAATTAACTCACAATCGATTCCACGGTGTGCACCGGCATCCATCTCTCCCCAGCATCCTCGTAGCCATATTGGTCATCTCCTGGAGCATGCTGTTAGGGTAAACAGTCAGTCGGATTGGACCGCAAAGGCAACGTGACATCAAAGTTTATACCAAAATCGAGACGCAAACAAGGCCATCAGGATAGACTGCAGAAGAATCATGAGATCCTTGAGATCGACATATGTATTTAGCCACATACTATTAGGGTGCCACATAGGTGTGATGAAGCGCATCTTGGGTGGTAGCAACGGAAATTCGGGTGGAAATGTCATTCTTGCCTTGAAGAAACCGCCTTCACTGTCAGATGGGTCAGGTGGCATGCAAGCTGCATGGAGGCCCGCGGCTTACTAAAGTGTGTCTGGAGGACTGATGGGGATGAGGGCGCTTTGTTATCAATCGTGTCCTAAAGATCAACGTACCCGATGATCATGATCTCCCATTCAAATAGGTTATTATCATCAACAAGCCCTTTTCCCGCAATTCTGTCAGGAATCGGTTGACGATCGATACTGAGGAGGAACCTCGCACAAACCTGCTGAGAAGCCATCTACTGGGTGCTTTGTCAATTCAGCGAGTTGACGTCGTAGAAGGAGGGTATTGGATGGCGCGGGTGTTCCTGGCTTGGACATGATTGTGGTCGTGGTTAATGGTCAAGAAGGTGAAGAAGGTCAAAGGGGAACTACAGGAATGTAGCCTCTGATAGCACTTGGAAGCAAAGCGTGACCGTGAGAATACTAAGTATGTATTAGATTGCTTTGAATTGAGACTCGAGAGCCTTGATATTGACGTCGTGGCCCAGGCCAAGTTGTTAACATTAGTGGTGGTAGAACTAAACACAAAGACCACTCTCAGTGACAATGTTAAATAAGCTATTTATCATCTTTGAACGATCTCTGGATTTGCCTCGTCACTGATTGGATGATCAATTTCAATTTCAGTGGTGAACTGAGCCACAGTATCAAATCGAGTGTCACTGTCAGAAGTGTTGGACCTCGATAGGCGCTGCATGTTCATGATGAGACGACAACCCTATTACTCCGTTAGTTCAATGGCCTTTGAAACAAACAAAACCTCAAGAAGGCTTACAGATGTAGGGGAAATTGATCCACTCCAGCTGTATCAGTAATCCGTGAGATACAGTGTATAAGTATGTGCATTCGAGACAAAACAAAACCCACAAGAACATCGCTACTATGAGCTCACTGTCGCTGCCACAGCAAATCGCCGTCATCAGAATGAGCACTAGAAATTCGGGCGACATAAGCCGCTCCATCAAAAGATAAATGTGATATATGTTATACCTAACACTCCAGCGTAGACAACGGTTCCGTCCCGCGTCAACTGAGAGACCAAAGGAGTTCGCCCGAATCCAGTACGGCGCGCGAGTACATGCTTTGTTACTGTTAGGGCCAGTAAGGTGCTTTGAGTGAGGAGGACTGCAAGACTAAGTCAGAGGTGAGATTCTGTTAATGGGTAAGGGAAGTCAATAAGCATTAGCACCTGTAATACACGACATCCTTGGTAGGTTTTATCAGGACACAAACTTCAGATGTTTGCACATTGGGCATAGTGCGGATGCTGTTGATAAATAATGCAAATATTTCGAGAATGAAAAGAGAAAATAGTAGCAATGCAATGTGGCGGCTCTTGTTATACAAAGCATAGACTAAAACAAAGCAATGATGAGATAACTCTGTGATGGATAGCTTCGACATATTTTAACGAACGAACAAGCAACACTCACCTCGCATCATCAATATAAATTCGACAGACATTGTCAAAAGTTGACCACTGATCATTGCATACACGAACCAAGCCTTGCAGAGGAAAGCCGTAGCATTATGATCAATGAGATATGGTACTGCGAACTGATGAAATCTGGGTCGAAATCAGATGTATCATCGTTTAATCAGAAAGGACGAAACATTTACATTTGAAGCATCAGAGCCCCATAGCGAAGACTTAGGTAGACCCATTTAAAGATTGCCGTCCGGGGTTTCCTAATAGAACTTGAATGATAGAAATCCATCGCCAACCAAGGTTCCAAGGGAAAAAGCGCACGGCCAGATGTACTGAACCTCAGCATCGAGGGTGACCAGTATTTCCCAAACCAGGAAGGTCAGTGAAGCAACTGAAGTGAAACAGCCAGGTGAATCATGCAGGTTGAGCTGAGGTATGACTTGCACAGCATGAAAAAGATTCATACTATTACTATAATTGACGAGGCGAATTTCCCATGCTAAATTTTGAGAGGAGGTTGGGCTAACTGGCATTGCGACGTATGAGCTCTGCAGCAACGTTTCGCGGGTGCAAGAAGGAATGGATACTAGAGTATTGGTGGACTAAACTTAGATTATGTCCACCTCTGTCACGGTCCACCTTCTCGGCTGAACCACATGTGATATATGCCGTTAAGAGCCAAGCATATGTACAAAATACAGCAAGATTCGAGAGTCTTGATATTGACAACGATATCGTGATATTCCGTGGCCCAGGTCAAGTTATTAACATTATATTGGTGGTAGAACCAAAACACAAGACTAGTCTCAGTACTTAACAATATTAAATAAGCTATTTATCATCTTTGAACGTTTGAACAATCTCTGGATTTTCCTCGTCATTGATTGGATTAATTTCAATTTCAGTAGTAAACTGAGCCACAGTATCAAACCGAGTGTCGGAAGTGTTGGACCTCGATAGGCGTTGCATATTCATGATGAGACGACAGCCCTATTCTTCCGTTAGTTCCATAGCCTTTGACACAAACAAAATCTCAGGAAGGCTTACAGATGTAGGGGAAATTGATCCACTCAAACTGTATCAGTAATCCGTGAGATACAGCGCGTATGTGCATTCAAGGCAAAACAAAACCTACAAGAACATCGTCATGGTGAGCTCACTGTCGCTGCTACAGCAAATCCCTGTCATCAGAATGAGCACTATAAAATCGATGGCATAAGCCGTTCCATCAAAAGATAAACGTGATAGATATTATACCTAACACTCCAGCGTAGACAACGGTTCCGTCCCGCGTCAGCTGAGAGACCAAAGGAGTTCGCCCGAATCCAGTACGGCGCGCGAGTACATGCTTTGTTACTGTTAGAGCCAGCAACGTACTTTGAGTGAGGAGGACTGCAAGACTAAGTCAAAGATGAGATTTCATTAATGGGTAAGGTAAGTCAATAAGCATTAGCACCTGTAATACATGACATTCTTGGCAGGTTTTATCAGGACACAGATTTCGGATGTTTGCAAGTTGGGCATAGTGCGGATGCTGTTGATAAACAAAGTAACTGTTTCGAGAATGAAAAGAGAAAACAGTAGCAATGCAATGCGGCGGCTCTTGTTATACAAAGCATAGACTAAAACAATGCAATGGTGAGATAACTCTGTGAAGGATAGCTTCGACATATTTTAACGAACAAACAAGCAACACCCACCTCGTATCATCAATATAAATTCGACGGACGTTGTCAATACTTGACTATTGATCATTGCATACACGAGCCAAGCCTTGCAGAGGAAATCCGTAGCATTACCACCAGTGAGATATGGTACTGCGAACTGATGAAATCTGAGTCGAAAATCAGACGTATCATCGTTTAATTAAAAAGGACGAAACATTTACATTTGAAGTGTCAGAGCCCCATAGCGAAGACTTAGGTAGACCCATTTAAAGATTGCCGTCCGGGGTTTCCTATAAATAGAACCCGAATGATAGAAAACCATCGCCAACCAAAATTCAATGAAAAAAGCGCACGGCCAGATGTGCTGAACTTCAGCATCGAGGGTGACCAGTATTTCCCAAACCAGGAAGGTCAGTGAAGCAACTGAGGTGAAACAGCCAGGTGAATCATGCAGGTTGAGCTGAGGTATGACTTGCACGGCATGAAAAAGATTCATACTATTACTATAATTGACGAGGCGAATTGCCCATACCAAGTCTTGGGGGGAGGTCGGGCTAACTGACATTGCGGCGTATGAGCTCTGCCGCAGCAACGGTTCGCGGGTGCAAGAAGGGATGGATAGAGTATTGATGGAGTCTGATAGACTAGATTATGTTCACCTTTTCGACTGAGCCACATGCTACATATGCCGTTGAGAGCCGGGGATAGTAGGGTAAATGTACAAAATACATCACGAAGTTACAAATGCACATTTGCCAGTTGGCTCGTCCCTGTTGCGTGTGAGTCTGACCAGATTTCTTGGAATTAAATAGGAAGGACATGATCTGGAAAAGAGGAACAATCGCGCCTTGTCATTGTGAAGCTCGAATCAATGTCGTTGAACATGAAACGTTCAGTCTACGAGGTCAGAGGTCGACTCGGTATATAGGACTTTGACGACACTGAAAAGTGATCCTGGCCCACAAAATTGGAATTCGAAAATGAACTGAGTATCATTGTGCTGTCAAATCAAACATGACAAGCAAGCGCGGATCGCATCAAAATCCCAGTTTTTCCCTCACCGATCATAACGTAAGTTTATGATATGTAAGTTTTTCCGTTGTGAATAAATTCAACTGAAGCGTCATTGACTCACCTTCAAGATCTCAAGATCTCAAGCTCAGAGTCGGATGGTTGCTAAGCATAGTATGTTTTGTCATATAGCATCACCGAATCGGAAAAAAAACCTGCACATACCACAAATGAGTATTCTAGTGACTCCTGGATCCATGGAAGCAATATATACATCACGAGGATACCTTGAAGGAAGGTCTCGATCCATTGTAGTGTTGTAGGATCACTTGGCAAATCACACGGGAAAACAAAGCAGACTATCGTCTAAATACGAAGACACCTGGCAGCTTGAAGGCAATGAGAGATAAGGATGTGATGGAGGCTTCGCTGTGGTTTTTACACATAATACTTGCCATTGAAACATATTGTGACTAATATATGAGTGTAATCAGACGTTCTACATGGTTGGTTGTATTGAATCTTACAAAATAACAATCAGTGCAGCCTGTAGTCCCTTCGGTGGTGATCTAAATCATGGGTTGATTCGAACAGCGTCCTCTATAAAAATTCTAGTTCGATATTAGAGGTGAACTGGCCAATAGTATCGGCCTGCATATCGTCGTTTTTCGATAGCCGCTCCATATTTACAATCAGGCGACAACCCTAGAAGCATATCAGCCAGCGATTGTCACTCCAGAAGTATAAGCTCACAGATACAGAAGAAACAGATGTAGACCAGCTGTCAATGAGATTTGTGAGATGTCGAGTGGTAACTCAAGAGCGATCTTACAAGAACATCACCACAGAGATCTGTTTGTCAACCTTGGAGAAAGTAACTGTCGTAAATATCAGCACTACAAGCAAAATAAGTTCTCGAAATTCAAGGGATAGATAGTCGTCCATACCGAACATGATACCATAAAAGACAGTGCCGTCCCTTATTAATTGAGAAACTAACGGTGTGCGACCCAATCCCATGCGACGCGAGACCGTATGTTTTATAACCGTTAAGGCCAGCAATGTGCTTTGCGTGAGCAGAACTGTAAGACTATTGTGCCAATCAGAAACGTTATATAGTCAGACTTGCAATCAGCCAATATCACCTATAATACACGATTTCACGTGGAGGTTTCGCAAAAATACACCTTGAAGAGGATTGTAGGATGGGAACGGTATGGACACTATTGATGACCATCATCGAGATCTCGGCCGCAACAAGAACAAATAGTAATAGTGCGATGAGGCGGCTCTTATTATAAAGAACATAAACTAGAACAAGGATGAGTTAGTGGTTTTTGATACTTAAAAGGTCCTGCATAATCAATCGAGTAGCACAGACCTCGCGTGATTATAATGAATTCTACCGCTGTTGACATAGCTTGCGTGGTGCTGATTGCATATAGGAGCCATGCTCTGCAAATTCGCGGTGGAGTTTCATTATTTAGCATGTATCCTAACACGAATTGATTAAATCTATGTTTCGTTGAGAAGCATCTGCATCGATATGACAAGTTTTGCTTACAATTGTTGGCCAAGAGCGCCATAGCGAATCACCATGTACAACCACTTAAACTTCGCTGTCCGAGTTTTCCTAAATATGCAGTTAAATCAAGTTGAATTTAGTAGTTGCCAAAACATACGGCCAGATGTACTGGACTTCATCATCAAGTGACACCAAAATATCCCAAGCCAGAAAAATAAGTGAAGCAACTGCAAACGGGCGTCAAGGAAACTATACAGCGGAAAAGATCTTTTCATACTACTGTGATACCTCACAATCTGCGCAGCCCAGCCAAATTGCGGAGGTGAAGATACAGCGTTCATATTCATCCTGGGTGGGTAAAGAATTGGAGGGATCTGTGTAGCGCTTGCTTGAGTTATGAAAGCGTATGCTTTGAGATTCGGAGATTATAAAGAAGTCGCAGAGTTGGCGGCATAATTCTAAAAGCAGGCACAAGGCAGCAGTTACGGGATGATGTTGAACAATCCTGACCATCATGTATCACGATGATTAACAAGTGTCAATGTCAAGCGCTCAAGCAACCATGACTGTAATTAAAGATCGTAAGCAATTCAAGTTTTCAATTGGAATTACTGGAGAGAAACACTCGCTATGGAGCTCGATAGACTCTAATGTAAAGCAGAGTTTAGTGCAAGTTTGGTGGCGCCCCAATTATTTACTTACCCGCAACTAGAAAGGTGGAAAGCATGCGAATCCGCGGACCTCGCGGGCGTTGTCGACATGGTTCAGATGAGGCGTATGCATAAGGTCGAGACGGTTGAATCTCTATAATTCCATGATTGAGGTGGTTGATGGGATTGTGAGCTTTCACAGGGATAATTTCCATGAGACCATGACAATACGATCCAGTAAAAAGTAAACAGTATGTATACCCAGCATGAGAGTTAACAATCAAATGGCAAACCGATGTTTTGGGGCACTGCGATTCATAAAAGTTCCGCGGCAGTATGGATAAGGCAACACTCCTTGCTCTCGAAAAATTCCGAGTGTGGGCTTCGGACTCGGTGTTGCCAGTGATCATCGGGGTCGACCTCCACTCCTCCACTTTACTTTGTGTATCGCTCGAACTCCTTCTACAGAGTAGCTGACGGGATATTCGATCCTCATGAATACTCTGGGAGAGGAGGAAAGCGAATGGGAACAGCTTAACCAAACCAACTGGCGTGGTTTAGGCATCACCGATCCGATCAAGAACGTTGAGGTACATATGCTCCCTTTAGAGTGTCAAGCATCCGCTTGAATATGTGTTCAATAGGACAAATGGCTACTACTTCCCGCTTTCTTGAAAGTGAAAGGTCTCGTCAAGCAACATATCGACTCTTTCAACTATTTTGTGGATGTGGATATCAAAAACATCGTGAAGGCTAACAACAAGGTGACCTCAGACGTCGATCCACGATTCTGGCTGAAGTACACGGATATCAATGTCGGCTTTCCAGACCGCACTGATCTTGACGCTATAGACAAGAGTGTCACTCCCCATGAATGTCGACTACGAGATATCACTTATAGCGCCCCCATCCTGGTGACGATTCAGTATACTCGTGGCAAAAATGTGGTTCGCCGACCAAATGTCAACATCGGACGATTGCCCATCATGTTGAGGAGCAACAAGTGCGTATTAACGGGAAGAACTGAGGCTCAGCTGGCCAGAATGACTGAATGCCCCCTTGATCCGGGTGGTTACTTTGTTGTGAAGGGCACGGAAAAGGTTATTTTAGTGCAAGAACAGTTGAGCAAGAACCGAATCATCGTTGAGACGGATTCGGTCAAAGGAATTGTTCAAGCATCGTGTACCTCGTAAGTTAGATCTCCAGATAGGTTTTTGTTAGCCTAACAATCAAATTACCGCCAGTTCCACACACGGAGGCCTCAAATCAAAGACCTACGTAGCTACGAAAAAGGGCAAAATTTACCTTCGACACAACTCTATCCACGAAGATGTCCCCATTGTGATCGCCTTAAAAGCCCTCGGCATCCAGTCGGACAAGGAAATTCTCTTGTTGACGGCGGGCAATACGGACGCTTACAAGATCGCGTTTTCGGCCAATCTCGAGGAAGCCGCGAAGCTCAGTGTTTTCACCCGCCATCAAGCCCTCGAATGGATTGGTTCTAGGGTCAAGGTCAATCGCAAAGTCGTGGGCCCTCGAAGACCAGCTTGGGAGGAAGCTTTGGAAGCCCTCGCCACAATCGTATTAGCCCATGTACCTGTGAATGGTCTTGATTTTAGATCCAAAGCGATTTTTGTTGCAACCATGACTCGTCGTGTTCTCATGGCCATGGATGATGAAAAAATGGTCGATGATCGAGATTATGTTGGAAACAAACGTCTAGAGCTGTGCGTTATTTTTCGCTTCTAAGTATTGCGACTCAGACACTGATGCAGAGCAGTGCTGGACAGCTGCTTGCATTGCTATTCGAAGATCTATTCAAAACTTTCAACTCAAACCTGAAGTCTTCGATCGACAAGGTCTTAAAGAAACCCTCGAGAACCAACGAATTCGATGCCTTTAACACGATGCAGTTTCAAGGTGATCACATTACTTCTGG
The DNA here is from genome assembly GCA_021014935.1 of Hygrophoropsis aurantiaca. Classification (NCBI taxonomy): domain Eukaryota; kingdom Fungi; phylum Basidiomycota; class Agaricomycetes; order Boletales; family Hygrophoropsidaceae; genus Hygrophoropsis; species Hygrophoropsis aurantiaca. The sequence continues at coordinate 17,256 of MU267767.1, forward strand.
TTTTGTTCGTGCGATCTCCACCGGCAACTGGTCGCTCAAGCGGTTCAAGATGGAGCGCGCAGGGGTTACTCATGTTCTAAGTCGCCTGAGTTTCATTTCCGCCCTCGGTATGATGACAAGGATTTCTTCTCAGTTTGAGAAGACAAGGAAGGTCAGTGGACCTCGTGCCCTACAACCGAGTCAATGGGGCATGTTGTGTCCAAGCGATACTCCTGAAGGCGAGGCTTGTGGATTGGTAAAAAATCTTGCGTTAATGACGCATATTACCACGGATGTCGAGGAAGAGCCGATTATCCGCCTCGCCTTTATGCTCGGGGTCGAGGGTAAGTTCCTGTTTCACGCCTGTTCTATCTCTGTACCGAAGCTTCGTGTCAGACATCGGGCTAGCCACCGGAACGGAGATATACGGCCCACACACCTTCGTGGTTAACGTAAACGGTACAATCATAGGATTAACACGCTACCCCACCCGGTTTGTTACCAACTTCCGGAGGCTGCGTAGGGCGGGCCGTTTCAGTGAATTCGTCGGTGTTTACGTGAATCACCACCATCGTGCTGTTCACATAGCAAGTGATGGAGGCCGGATATGCCGGCCCATGATTATAGTTGAAGATGGGCGGCCGAAAGTTACCTCGGAGCATATCGCGGTGAGATTATCATCTTTCTCGCGATTTTTACAGATCTGACACCATATTATTGCCGTTTAGTTCCTCAAAAAAGGTGCTGCTACATTTGATGACTTCCTTCGTAAAGGCCTGGTCGAATACCTCGACGTGAACGAAGAGAATGATTCATACATTGCTCTCTATGAATCCAATATTGTTGCAGCGACCACCCATTTAGAGATTGAACCATTCACTATCTTGGGAGCCGTTGCTGGTCTCATTCCTTACCCCCACCACAACCAATCCCCTCGTAATACCTACCAATGTGCCATGGGTAAACAAGCTATTGGGGCCATCGGGTATAATCAGCTGAACAGGATTGATACTCTCCTCTATCTATCCGTTTATCCTCAGCAGCCAATGGTCAAGACCAAGACTATTGAACTCATTGGTTACGATCGCCTTCCGGCCGGTCAGAATGCTACTGTTGCGGTGATGAGTTATTCCGGGTATGATATTGAAGATGCTTTGATTCAAAACAAGGTAAGCCCTTCCAGACCACTTGAGTAGAAAATTTTGTTGTAACCTAATCCCACTTTTTAGGCCAGCCTTGATCGTGGATACGGAAGGTGCCAAGTGTTGCGCAAGAATGCAACTCTCATCCGAAAATACCCAAATGGCACGTGAGTATATTTGTCTGCATGAAAGCCGCTTCTGTCGCTAAGATTTCATTTTACAGGTTCGATCGCTTGGCAGATGCACCCGTCGATGAAAATGGGCAGATCCAAAAAAAGTATGATATCGTGCAACTTGATGGATTAGCCGGTGTCGGTGAGAGAGTCGATCCCGGAGATGTCTATGTCAATAAACAGACGCCAACAAATGCCAATGACAACACATTCACTGGCCAAGCTGCTGCTGTGCCTTACAAGAACGCACCGATGACCTACAAATCCCCAGTTGCTGGATATATCGATAAAGTCATGATCAGTGATACTGAAAACGACCAGACTTTGATCAAGGTCTTGATCCGGCAAACTCGGAGGCCAGAGTTGGGCGATAAGTTCTCATCGCGGCACGGTCAGAAGGGTGTATGTGGTCTCATTGTAAATCAAGAGGATATGCCATTCAATGACCAAGGAATTAATCCTGGTATGAATTCTGATGAAGTTGTACCAATATTCTCACTGATAATCGGATGTTGCAGATACAATCATGAACCCTCACGGCTTTCCATCTCGCATGACAGTAGGGAAGATGATTGAATTATTAGCTGGAAAGGTTGTGCCATTGTTCTCGGCCGATTTATGGTCCTAACCTTGCATTTGTTATCAGGCTGGAGTTCTGAGCGGAAAATTGCAATATGGAACTGCATTCGGTGGTTCTAAGGTTGGTCCCTAAATGAAGGTTGACCGGTCAGATTGGCTGAACAGTCAAACCGTCAGGTCGAGGACATGTCACGGATATTAATTGAGAACGGTTTCAATTATGCTGGGAAGGATATGCTTACCAGTGGCATCACTGGTGAGCCTTTAGAAGCCTATGTGTATTTCGGGCCTATATACTACCAGGTACGTCAAGATATAACTCAACTTTGTGTGTAGTTCTCATAGGCCATTATGTAGAAACTGAGTGAGAAGCTTTTGCTCAAAATGTTTACCACTGATTAACTTCTCAACGTAACAGAACATATGGTAATGGATAAGATGCACGCTCGAGCAAGGTACGATCGAATGATCCTGAGAATTGCCGACTATCTTCACGAACTATATTATTCAGGGGCCCACGTGCAACTCTCACAAGGCAGCCTACCGAAGGTCGGTCCCGTGAAGGCGGTCTGCGGCTCGGCGAAATGGAAAGAGATTGTTTGATTGGCTATGGCGCCACGCAATTACTTCTTGAGCGTCTCATGATCTCGTCCGACAAGTTTGAAGTGAATGCCTGCCAAGAATGTGGGCTCATAGGCTATAATGGATGGTGTACTTATTGCAAGAGCTCAAAACACATGGCAAACCTCACCATCCCCTATGCCGCCAAGCTCTTATTCCAAGAGGTGTGTTTTGTGATATCTTCGGAATGACCTTAGTTAATCCGTTGCTCAGCTTATGGCGATGAACGTTGTTCCACGATTAGTCTTAGGAGATGCTTAAACTTACATGAAAATTTTCTCATTAGATACTGCACACATGTAATTATAACATTTAGCTTTGCAGCAACACCAGGGTCCATACAGAACAAGGCGCTAGATGATGAGCGCACCGCGCTAAGACCTAGGAGCAACATTTAATCACACCCCATTCTTGCAGAAGTACGATTGGCCGATAAACTTGGATAAACGATTTGTCAATTATATTTCCGTCGGATGAGAATGTATCCATCGAATATCCTTTTTCAAGGGCTCAATAGTTTATGATAGCTTGACAAAGATCGATGCTGCAGAGTAGGCAAGTAATGCCCGATTCCGAGGTTGAGTGAGCTCCAAGGCGTTGGTACCAGGCTTGAATTAGTACAGAACGTTAATACCTTTGGACAGTTGATAGAGCGTTGGTCCGAGCTGGCACAGGCCCTGGGTAATATGATATATCATCTTACCCCCAGAAGGTATCAGGACAGTAAAACGCACATAAATAATCGGGCTGTGTGTATTAACGCATGATCACTGACGGAAGAGTCTTTAGTTACCGAAAGATGTCGTCTTTCGGGGGATACTCGTGACAGTAATGGGGGAAAGGAAACCAGTGATGTTCGCAGACAGGCATCAACTGATGGGAAGAACGTAATATCTTTCCGTGGCAGTACCGGTCAGTGGCTCCACCGATAGCTGTAGATAGTCTGCTGCCCGTGAATGTCAGATCGCTGATTCAGAGCTAAAATAAATGCGATGCAGGTGAGCGCAAGTACGCCCGATATCAAAGTTCATCCCAGACAAACATGTTCTGGAAAAAAAACTAGCAGGCCCCAATATGCAAGTCCGGTGCAGTGGTTGCATCGCCAGAACCCTTGAGTGAATCCACCGATGATAGCGTTATTCCTGGTAGAGTTCTGCTGCAATGGTGGTGGAGGACAGAAGTCCCAGCTTCTGCTAATAGGAACAAAAACTTAGTCGCGGAGTTCAAAGTTAGTGACAAGTTTGAACGTTGTTTCGGAGTCCCCATACGAATCTCACAGTTCACCTCAAGCTCACTTCGTCACTATTGTTCAAAGATGAATTCAAGGGGATCGAACAGTGCTACCGCTCTCAGACGGCTAATGACTGAGTATAAGCAACTGACGTCTGGAGGTCAGCAATTTAAATTGGTCTGACCAGTATAACCATTACCGAGCAGCTGATTCGATACTAGGTTCACCCGATGGCATGTTCACAGCAGGTGTGTCAGCATCGCACAATCTCTCGATGGATACCAAAGCTGACCTTTCTATAGGCCCGATTACAGAATCCGACTTTTTTACATGGGAGGCATTGATTTGTGGTCCCAAAGACACACCATTTGTGAGTGCAATGGCACCTTCTCCGAGACATGTGGAGATCAAATTGCTTATGTGTCCAGGAAGGTGGCGTATTCGTCGCTAAATTGACATTTGTACGAGAATTTGGCGCTCATAGCTTCACGAAGTGGTGAAACTTATGGGGGAAATATCAGCCCACGGACTATCCCTTATCTCCTTTCAAGATGAGATTCGATCCACCATTGTTCCACCCGAATAGTGCGATTATCATTCTCGCATGTAATCGAGGCTATCACTTATCCCCTGATCGCAGTTTACAAGGATGGCAATGTGTGCATATCTATCCTCCATACCCCTGGCGACGATCCCACCATGTATGAGCAAGCATCGGAAAGGTGGAGTCCGGTCCAAAGTGTTGAGAAGGTGATTCTCAGCGTTATCTCCATGCTAGCTGGTTAGTTTATCTCGTATCGATCTTTTCGTTCCCATCACTTATATCTCCTCCAACCGATAGAACCGAATCTTGAGAGCGGAGCCAATATCGATTGTTGCAAGTTATACCGGGATAATAAGCCGGTGAGTTCCATGAGGACAATATGCCACAGATTTATTAAGTTTTCATTTGCTTTGTTATGGTAATGGTAATAGGAATATGAGAGGCTTGTGCGCGAATCCATTAAACAACAGCTAGGGTTATGAATACAAATGTAAGATATATGTCCATGATTCCGTAGTGATGTACGTTTTTCCTGTGAATTCAGTAATATTAATCTAGATGTAATAGGTGGGACCAAGTAAAAAGTTATAGTTGTGTAACAATAACGCGTCCAATGAACATGCCAAATTCATCATGAGGGAGCATAACGCTTGAACACTCTGCCGTCGTACTTTGGGCCTGTTTTGCCAAAGATGTGCCGTTCAACGTATTCATTTCGGAACGTCCCACGGGGGTCGACATCCTGAAGAACACGCGTGAAGTCATCAAATCTGGGGTATAGGTTGCGAATTGTGTCCGGACGAAGCTGGTGTGCTTTAGCCCAGTGAGGACGGCCACCGTGGCGGAAAAGGATGCCTTCAAAACGCTCAAAAAGTTTCTTGTATGGCACTTCAAAACCGTAGGGCCTGCAAGAATTAGCTAGGGTCTAAGGAGAGATGGAGCACAAAGCTCACTTGTACTGCACGATTCCTATCCAACACGTCCTCTGATTGACACTGGGGCTGAGCCAAATGTCATCGGCGTCAGAAAAGCGGACTTCAATAGGAAAGTGAGGCCGGAGTCCTTTGGGATCAGCCAGTTCTTGCATCAGCCATGTTTGGAGATCTCGTAAGCAAGCCTGCGTGTTTTCGTAGGGAATGGCCCATTCGGTTGTATGTTGGGGGTACTGATTCTGGATGAGAACCCTTGCGCTTAGAAAAGATCAGTTGACGTACTCTGCACTCCAAATTAAAGATGCGGAAGCTATCATCAATTGCGGTTACTTTCTCGCTGACCAGCCAAGCAGCGAATCGACCAATCCATGGGTTGAGCGACAAGAAGTACCTTGCCACAAAGAGGAAGAATTGGATCACATGGAAACCCAAAAAGGAATGCCAGAGCCAGCTTCCCACCGGTCTGCAAGGCTAAAACGAGATTTAGCCTGCAAGAACGGACCTTAGCGATGCACGGATGCTCACCTCCTGAGTACGATCGGCAGAACTGACCCGCATGGTCCCAGCAGCAGGAAACCACCAGAACCGAACATGTTCCGATGCATTGACCAGTGTATCCAAATTTCGCACACATTCTTCGAATTCTATCGTCTCCTGTACTTCCCTCAGGCGAAAAGCAGGTTCGACCTCTAGCGTAATTGTCAAGATCAGGCCAGTGCTCCCGAGCCCACATATTGAGGCGATAAATAGATCCGATTTTTCATGACGAGAGCAATGTACTCGGGATCCATCGGCCAACAGTAGTGTCAGCGCAAGCACATGGGTCGATATAACCCCATAGTTGATGCCCGTGCCATGAGTGGCAGTTGTGACAATGCCGCCAAGGGTCTGGTCGGAGATAGAACCGACATTGATCATGGCGAGATTGTGGATTGCGAGCTCGGCATGCAAAGCGTCGAGCGATATACCGGATTGAGCGATAACATATCTTTTCTCGGCATGGACCTTCAAACGAAATTGTCATAAGCGTCATGATCGCAGGCGAAGATGGCAATCGACTCCGATAAAGAGGGGCCCGGGAACAAATACAGATAAATAATGGAGGTCTAAATTTGCTCACCTCAACAAGTTTGTTGAGCTTGGTTGTGCGCAGCATGTAACCAGTGGTGCAAGCAAGATCACTTGGACTGTGTCCGACGCCAACTGCTCTTACAACCTTTCCCTCGCGCCGAGCAAGTTCCAAGATGAGTTCGCATTGGTATTCCGTTTCCGGCTCGAAGACGGCGAGCGGGGCGCAAGTGAATGTGAGGCCCCAGTTGGTAAATTTGGCCTCCGGGGATGAGGCAGGGATGGTAATGGGCTGCAGGAGGTCATGAAGCAGCTTGAGGGGAATGGTGGGGGGATGTGCCGGCGTACTCGACGACATGACGGGAGGCGATGGAAAGTAGGTATTGCATGAAGATTTTCAAGCCTTTATAAGTTTTTGAGGATGTGACACAAGCCCGATCGTGCTGTCCTATCTGGATGCCCGGTTCGGCCAATCCCGAAGTGGACGGATGTGGCCGGAATTCGGATAGTCGGAGGAATTGCACTGCGTCAAGGGCTTTGGAGGATGGATAGACGCTGGTTGAGGCAATGAGTACAGGCACCGGAAGGCACCAGGGTCCGTGCCACTGAAAAATCATGGATCGGGTTGTGAGATCGACTCGTGGCTTTGCTACCCATAAACGCCAAAATTGTGGCCAGCTCGGATGGTTTATACCGTCAGCGTCCAAATTGATTCAGATTGGTTGATTTGATGGCCAGGCGGGTCGTATTAACGCAGCCCCACTGTTTGGCGACTCTGATCTGTGAAACAACTAATACAATGGCCTCCGTGAGACAGGATCATCATCTGATTGATACCTGCAGTCATGATGGTCCGTTGGCTGCATCGTGCACTCACTGCATAATCATAAAATTGGGATCCTCATCGATTCCTCAATAATGCTCTGCCGAGGTTCTGATTTCCCATCACCATTTCTCCCGCTGTGCCGTCCCATCACCATTGGTTATTTAGTCCAAAATTTTGCGCCACATGTAACGAATTGTGCATAGTGCATGCTAGATGACACCAACTGACCAAATGAAGAAAGAAAACTTGACGGGAAAGAAGGGAACCTTGACAACAGCAGTATTTTAGCATCCGGCGTGACAGAAATGAAGCAACATACACACATTTCCGTCTCCATCGATCTTCTAAACGTCACTCCGTCGTGTTCAAGTGGATGACCGCTACGACAGCAAAAGTTTTCCCGCTCTTCCCACGGGATTTGCCGCCTTGAGGTCAAGGGTCACGTACATTTCTCGAGACTGGCACTGACTCGCGAAAATATTTTTGGTCTGATTGGAAGACGTGTGGGGTATTATTAGTAGGCGATGCAAGGTAAGTACACCAGCGCGATATCCAAAAAATATCCAGCATATGCATATAGTAAATCCAAAGAGATCTCAAACGCGATCAATTCAGGAAGTCAAAGACAACACGACTCCATTCTTGGCCTTCATAAAACAGAATTCCTCGGACCTCGGCACTATCGAGCTCAAGACCCAGTTCGAATTCTGGCGAGTATATGCTTAGAAAGGATGAAGATACTCATACGAATTCCATACCTGTGAAGAAACCATTAGGCTGTGGTATGCTGGCGTTCTGCTGGAAAGTTGGGAGTGAACTGAGGTCAACCGTCCATTTACAGAGCTCCGTTGTTTCGCCCTGGGCAAGAGCGTCAGAACTGAAAATAAAGCGGACGTGGAAAAAATGATTTACTTCATCGGTATATCGCATCATTTTATCAGAGTCGGAAGTATACAACACGGCCACGAAGATACAATCTGCAAGATGTTAAGTTTGGAAAAGCGATGATCATGGGTGCATACACGCATCGCACCTTGGCCAGTCTGTGAGAACTTGCTGCGGGGACAGTTTAGGCTATTTACTCATGTACTACGAGGCGACCAACTCACCAGAATTGTGTCTTCACTCGTTGGCTAGATCAGCGAGTGGTTAGCTCGGGAAATGTTGTAGAGCTCTTCTCTTACCCTTTCCGTAGTATAGCGCCCTTCATGACTAGATATTGTAATCTACATCACCGGTATTCAGTTTAGAGGACTAGCCCAATCAAAGTTTCATTACCGGTTTTCGCATATTGGGACACCTGCGTTGTTATCCCTGATATAAGCGGGGCGTTTAGCCCAATCCTCTGGGTCCGCAGGAAGCTTGACCTTCACCCAGGATGAATAAGACGACTATGGAGCCTAAAGCAAAAAGCCTACTTTCATAATGTACGATCTCGGTGCGATCACCGAGGATACGACGGATTTGTGAGCTAGTCCGTACTGTGCGGCACCACGTACGGTCGCTGTATCAGCATCGGAGGGGCGTGCAATGACCTTGATCCTACTCGAGAATTGCTCCTGATACACGCGGTTCCCTCGTCTAGCCAATTCATAAATAGTCAAGATTAGACGCACCTCCACTCGCTTATACAGATATTCACTCCCGGCGAAACCGCCCACGAGAAGTAATGCATCGATCTTCTGTTCCGTCTTCTTCGACTGTTCTTCGATCATGTCGAGCACCTGTTGACAGCATTAGACCAATCAAAGCAATCAGACTGATGGGATACGTCGAACCTGGTTCACAACAGGATCAAACACCTCCCTGCGAATCAAATTACCAGGAATGGCGAGTTCTCCGTTTATAAGGCCGACAGACGGGTCATGCGGATCCTGAACGTTGAAACATGTGAAGTGGAAATAGGTATCTGATGGATTGCTTAGAATGCCGTGTAAAGGCTGCTTTACGGCAATATCATACCATCATCAATCTCGCCTTTGAAGGCAAGTTTGTCAGTTTGACTGAAAGAGTGCATAAAGTATGCGAGGCTCGCAGGATCGAGATGTGCGGGGTGATCGGCCAGAAGAGTCTTCACAAGCTCGCGGAACCGTAGATCGAGGAAAAGAGAGCCGCAATTGGCACCAGACCGCGCGCACATCTCAGCGATCTCTAGATTCGACATCTGTCCAATGATCTTGTAGACAGCCAAATCCTGAGAAGGACAACATGAATAATGTGGGTATAAGTAGCCAAAAGCGTGATGCATACCACGGTACCGCCTCCTGCATCACATATCATGAAGTTCTGGCTAGGCTTAAGTTTGTGGAGATCTGTTAGACGTGCACAATGAACAGCAGCGGCCTCCGGTTCCCTTTAATCATAAAGATAGGTGTGAGTTATCGAAGGAGCTGTAACACTGCACTCGTACGTGATAATCCGCAGCCTATCCCGCCATTGGTGGTCGCCAGCTCGCGCCGATTGTACCAGGTTGGCATCAATGGCAGCTTGCCTCATCATGTCGCACCCCTTTGCATCCCACGCAGCTGGGCAAGTAACGAGCACATCCGCCGTATCTGTAAAAAAAACCTCAGTTCTGCTGGCTGGGATATGTAACCAACAACTGACTTAGGTCCGCAACCGCGCCTATTTCTCGAGTTATTTGTTCCTTGGCGTACTCCCACAGACACGATAAAAAGTCTACGATCAGATCTAATGCCGATTTCCCGGGCTAATGTGGGGAAACGTTCAATAAGGTGAAGTGAATCCGCAGAACAGATACTGACCGGTAATTGGGGTAATCTTGGATCTATAGTCCCTTCATCACGAAGAGCGCGCGGTTCAAGAAATAATTTGAACCTAATGAAGGGGTAAATACCACTCCACTTTTCATCTAAGATCCATATTCTTACCATTCGCAGCGTATGGTTCCTGGCATCGGACTCGCATTCTTTGCTTCCAAGCCCCATGCGAGCACTTGCCCGTGGTCATCATACAGTAGACAGGTGGGTACTTTACGGAAAGTTTCAAATGATCCCGGCCAATGCAATATTTGTTGAACCTTCCCTGACGCAATGCGGGAAGAGGCATATGCCTTTTAAGACTTGTAAATTATCCTACAGCAATATCTCGAATTTAGTGCAACTTACAATGCCCGAAAATGTGGTACCTAGTGATAACATGAGGCAAAATGACTGACACACAGAGAATAAACGCACCAAAATCAATTGATATCGACATCTTTCCCTCGTCTGGTGGTGGTTTTAATTCGGTCCGTGCAGGAGTGGTATGTGTAACGGAAGCAGATAGAGATGGAGAAGTAGAATGAACATGGCGAGGCGGAACGTGGACCGGGCTAGGATGTAATAGAGGGGGAGAAAAGATCGTGGAACCATTGGGAGCGTTATGGCTGAATGTCGACATCATAGGGCTGCCCGGTTGTGCGTATTGTGAAGTGACCATTGGGGGAGGCGAGGGCGATCCTTGGCCCCAATGTTGATGTTGGGAGCCATTGACTGAAAGATGATTCAGTTGGAGCGCTGGCGGAGGAGGAGAAGGTCCTGAAGGTATGAGTAATGACGGCTTCTCTTCAAACTGAGCGCCAGGATGGGCACCCGGTTGTTGAGTCACTACACCAGAATGTTCTTGCAATGCCCTATTGGAATATTGCGCATTTTGAGCCGCAGAACGCCCACAGCAGCTCATGTTCGAAGAGAAGAGGAAGAGGGAAAAGACTTGCAGGAGCACAGCAATGAAAACGTTACAGTTTCAAGGCGTAGGGCGCTTTCCTTCACGCTCACGCGCTTCTAGCACACTCAAGTGGCAGTGTCCTCGGTGATGGACCTGCACATCTTATTGCACCCGTTGCACTTAATTGATACGGTATGAACCCGAATGCCTCACCTCATATGAAGTTAGAGACGTTAGTCGCATTGAACATCACAAGGACCCAAACATATACTGAATATGAATTACTGCCAACAAGAAAGATGCAGAAGAGAACCAAATGGCTTGGAATGGTTCACCGACTCGAATTTGAGATGTCCTCCGTTGTGCTCATTCATCTTCCAAACCCTCATTTATATGGCGGATACACGCTGTATTGTTTCGATGCGTTTTTCCATAGATCTTAAAGTAAGATGAGCGCCGGTCGCCTCTCAGCATGTGTAGCAGCAAAACGGACCTGATAATGTAGACAGATTGCGTCTGAAACGCCATCCCGTTAGGGATGTGCAACAAGGTCGGCGATGACTCTGTACCGAGCGTCCTCGATACAATGGTGTTGGAAAGAAAAAAGGGTGATGATGCGAAATCTGGGCCGAGGGACGAGCTTAATCTCGACATGTACACATATAGTGTTGAATTAAGGTCCTCAGCGTGCTGTCAATCAAGTCAGCAAGTGACAGACCCGAGCACTTCGGGACAGTGTCGCCACGATCACAATTTGAAATCGGTACTCGCTTTTCGAAGAAACCGTCGCTCCCGGAGAGTGTGCGGAGATTCACTGATCAGCTCGGTGAGGGCGGTCACACGCTGGGGCAACCATGAGGCAATCCAGAGTCTAGTCCGTGGTGCAGGCGATCAGCGTTGTAAATCGGGTGGGTATGATAACTCCAATCCTGTGTCTCGCAGCGCGCCGCACTGTGGTACGATCACCGATGCAACCCGAAGCTTTCATCAGATCGATGAGAAAAGTTCATTCCCCTGTCGATGAAACGATATTTTAATCTGTTTTTTTGACAAGAAACTCGGATCGAGAAAAAAACGAGCAATGCGTCAATATTACCATGGAAAACGCTGGAGGATGGGGGTCTGGGTGGTGGGTGAAGATTAAGGAGCGAAGCGGAGAAATAGCCCTGATATACAACATGTTGCGCGTTCCTTATTCCTTCATTCCTCCGAGCATTTGCGCCTTCGGATCCCCTCGCTTTACCACGACCGTGGACGTGAAAACATGCTGCACTGCCAATGCCATTCGAACCCACATGAAATGAAATAGCAGTTGCAAGGTATCTTCATTGACGATTATGGGCATGTGATAGCGAAGAACCGAAAGACCTGATTGTAGTATAGCTTTAGCATATCATCCTGAACTTTGTGCGATCAGGTAATATCTGTTCTGGGGAACAACACGACGACGAAACGGGAACTGTGCCTCCATTGGGAACCTTCTTGGTTTAAACATCGGAAATGTACGCGATTAGAAACCTCGAAACGATCCCACAAACTGGGCATGGAACAGTTTCAAAGAACCCCTTTCAGGCCGGACGCGATTTTTCCAGCAGTGAACGCAGTCCGAACCTGTCATGTTCCTCGCTTTCGACGGATATGAGTGTATTTTGAGGGAATCACTGTGAGAAATATCCGTCAATTGAAATTTTCAGAAGCAGCCCACGCTGGCAAGGCGAAGTGACTGTCTCTCACCTTCTACAGATGGGAAGCGGTGGAGAAATTGCGATAGTCGGTGATTATTAAATGAGAGGCAGTACTCGTAGCAACAAATTGGGACAAAAGATCTGCGAATAATCAAACGCCACAGAGGAGGGGGGCCGTTCTAAGATGAGCAACTCTTATCTGGAGGCAAATATATTCTCTGAACGAGGTCTTGATGACATGCTAGGCATGTGAGCGGACAAGCGCAATCCCATGCGTATTATCGTCGATTCCGCACTCCGATTCCTACTGATGTCATGATACAAGGAACGGAAGATAAATAATTCGAAGGACTACACACCAGTCAAATGCATTTTCCAGAAATTTCTCCCAGATGTCTTCGCCTAAGTATGGCACTGCGAGAATCCGCAGGACAGCCGAGTTGTTTCCATGTGGAGCGGCGCACGGTGGGATGGTTTGCGTAGGTTCTAAGTACGAAACCGTTCCGATCTTTTTGTGACCTCGGACTCGGAGTAGAGTTCTTTGCGGAATAGACCAAACACGGGTTCGACAACATTCCTGATCCGCGATCCCTGAACTTGGGTTTCCCCCCTGATGATGCGTTATGCTCAACCCCGATTACAATGCCTCTAGAGTGGACTTGGGTTCGAGAGGTTGCATTGGTCGAATACGGCGCCGGAGAAACACGATCTTGAGAGTCGCCTTCCGCGAAGGTTTGATATTTTCAGAGTCAGACAGTGCCGCTTTCCACTCAGCTTCAAATCAAGCCTTCAATTGAACACTCGTCCAACACTCGTCATCGCCCTAATACTTTCACTCATTCATTAATCATGTCCGCCTCTAAATTGTCTCAAAAACTAAGCAGTATCGCTACATCGTGGCCTACGGACCCATTTCGACCAAACTTACAACTCAAGAACTTTTTGCAGTCACTTTCAACCCACCCAAAACTGACACCTGCCGCGGTCCAAACTGCCCAAGCATTACGGGACAATGCTATTATGAAGCGGGTGAATTTTTCGATGCGATCTTTTGCCTTCAAATTCTTACCTACGCGTCAGTATTCTCTGTCAGACAAGACTTTGAAACCGGCATCTATGCCCAAATACTATGAACGACTTGTTGAGGGGTATGAAAAGAGTGCGAGAGGGGCTGGTCGGCCTTGGTGGAAAATCTTCTTTGGCATATGGTCATAGTGGTATGCAACAATTCAATCAAGGCAGTGTTTGCTGGCGAACGTAATGAGGGTCTATCACCAAGTATGTGAGCTGCCTCTTCCATCATACATTACAAATTTGAGGATTCAAGTTTCCTTGGCACATGGCAGCATTTTATCTTTCGAGCTGGCTCCCGCGTTGAGGGACCTCTCTTCCACGAGAATCCATTTGGTGTCGAAGAGAGCATTACTAAACACGTGCTGTTCCTTCATTCTATTCCGCCTGGGCCCCAGACTGTGTCCGAGCACATATCAACAAAGCTTAAAGGGTACATCTGTCAAACTCTCCAGTGCTATCGATATGAAGTTAGCCTATGGCTTCAAAATCTACTTTACCACTTTTGAGCTCTGCCTCCGAAATCGTCCACCAACCGGGATCAAGTGGTTTCTGATGATCTTACCTGATTAACTTGTTTGTTGACATCGCCCGCGACCGCACGGCAGAACATATATTTATGTCAGCGCCCAGGTATCATTCGGCCGTCTTCGGGTATGCTCTACATGCTGCCGGGCCGACTGGTATCATGGACCCGGCAATAGTTCACGATTCCCCGTTAGTATCACTCTCCGGACGCGAGGTGACCACTGGTGGCCACCCAATATCATAGTATGTACTTGGTTATTCTCAGGGCCGTCATAAACTGTGCGTCATGCTGGAAAGGATGATAACGAAACCAGGCCATCGCAACCAATCGCTTACGACCGGTCAGTCCGTTGAAACGGACGTCGGACTTGCAGCACCTTCAGTCCATACCATCATTCATCATAAGAACGCGACACCTCTAGATCCGCGGGATTTGATGAGCTTTATATCGCCATCGAGACTAGTCATGACCACCGCCATAATTATTTACATCGACGGCGAACGTCCGAACTACTCAGCGGTGGCATACAACAACAGGTACCAAAAATACCGAGGAGAACCGCAGTCAATCAATCTTTCTCTAATCATCCAAGATCTCATCTTCCCCTTTTCTGGCCTGTACGAGAGGTAAGGGTAAGGGAAAATGTTAGTACTGTTGCGCCACACAAGATGCTGCCAGTCAAAGGGTGACAATGAGCAAACACAGACCTTATCTTCCAGGGTTTTCCGTTTCTCTCGCGCCTTGCGCTGCACCTTAACGTACTTGCCCAGCGGGGCCTCTTCCACATTGATATCCGCTTCCCATTGCTCTACTTCAGTGATCTTCCCAGGGGCGAATAAGATTCCCTTTCGCCTTTGCTCTACCCACCGCGAGCTCTCCTCGATCCGTTCAATAAGCAATTTGATCGTTCCTACTTCCTTGCCGAGCGCAATTTTTGCCTTCCCCTTGCCGCTCTTAAGTGTTTTACGCAGTACGACAATGATAGGGACGATAATTTCAGGGAAGGCTACACTTCCCTGGACCGCTGGACTAGCAAGCCATTCTGCAAGAATGAATGTTGTTTCCTCGATAATGCCTTCAGCGTAAATGCGTGTCTTGAGGTACTGTGCTGGTGCGCGGATGCTGGTGTTGAAATCGAGTGGGCGAAGAGTTGATGATTTGGGCTTGCCTGTTGACGTGAGTGTCGATGTGAGAATGGGAAGGAGGTATGGGGAGAGCGGAATGTAGACGCGTGTATGGCGAATGAGATGGAGGAGAGAGCGGACGATGTGTAGATGGAAGGGGAAAGAACGAGAGTTCGAGATGAGCCTATACGATGTGAACCGCAATTGGCTTTGCTTAGGAATGCGCCCCCTACAAAAAAGACGAACATACTTTATTGCCCCAAGGCTGACTTGAACCAGTGGGTAGATGAGCGCTTTCAGCTCGCTTTCGCCGTCGTTTTGGGTATCACAAGCGCGTGCCAGTACCAATGCCCAAAAATCGACGGAATGAACATATTGCCAGTTATACACTTGTTTATATGCCTCCTGCGCATTTTAATCAGATTGTTAGAAGATAAACCAAGTATTAGGCGTCGAACATACTTTCGTCTTAACTTTCATACTATTTCGCAGATGGATCGCTAGTTGGCGGATATATCCAAATGCGTGTTGATACGCTGCCGAGTGATCTAAACAAAAGATCTCGGATGCAGAGTTTTTCATCAAGTTGATGGAGGGAAGCTTGTGGGCTGTTGTTGATTTGGACGAGCGCACAAGCTCCAGGTAGGTGTTCTATACAAAAATAAAAATAATGAATGCAAAAGAGCGAGGGATAGAAGAAAGAAATACCTTCAGGACAACATCCATTATCGCCCCATCGGTCGAGGACGCAAGTCTACGGATAGCCAAAAATGCTGCTATACGCACGCTATCTTCTCCAGTTGACCACAGTTCCAAGCATTTCTATATAATGGACGATCAAAAAATTCCATCGGTCAATGAAGCCAACATTCAAGTACGCCAACGTACTTTGAGATATAGCTTGATTAGTTTGCGGCTTGTGATGACATATGGTAAAATGTTAGCGCTCTCCGTGATCGCTAACTGGAGAATCTCAGTGTCCGTGAGCTGAGAGAGTAAATGGATAATATTGTTGAAGTAAGAGAGGATGAGTTTTTGGATGGTTTTTTGCTTGGCGGACTGAGTCGGTGCTTTACTGAGGAGGCCCATTCAACCTGGATTTTTTCTCGGATTCCTGTATAATTACTCACAATTTTCCATTTGACTGAGTTTTATAAGGTATGTGGTGATTGAGGACGACAGGGGTGTATTTCAGTGCTGTAGTGATGAGCTTGTTGTACACTGGAAAACGTTTAGGCGTTTAACACAAGGCAAGAAAGTACCACAAGACAAACCTGTCGAACTATCGATACTCCATAGATGCACCACGTCTTCTTCGTTCATATGAGCGGCAGTACGGAATGCAATAAGGAGCTTCCTCAGCGCTTTGAGGGATCGGTGCTAAACCCAGCAAAAAGGTCACCTTGAAGAACTCTGGAAACCTGAACGATACAAACCTCCAGCAAGGCTTTTTGCCAACTCCGCAGGATCTCTTTTGTAAGTATAGGAAGTTTGTCATCCTCCATTTCTGCGTCTTCCTCCTCTTCCTCTTCTTCTTCATCATCTTCATCGTCGCCAGGTTGCACCGGGGTGGCATCGAAGTCGAGAAGTTCGCGGTCATTTTCTTGGAGATACTTGTAGAAGTCTGGATCCTTCTCTGCGAGTTTAGAGAGCTCAAGCATGTGGGTTTCACCCTCGTCTACACCTATTGTTGATACAAAGTTGGTTTGTTAAAGGGTACATGATACTCGCCTTCTAGGTCATCGATCGAAGCGAATGATTGGTTGTCTGACATATCATCGTCGTCTTCATTATCTTCGTCGGAGCCTTCTTCAGGCACATTTTCGTCCTGGATCTCTTTAGGCACTACATGAAAATCACAATGAGTAAAAAAAGCTGACCTCGTCGCTGTCTTCATCGTCCATGAAATCGGCGCCGAGGAATGCATCAACGGATTTCACTCTGTTTATTCAAAGTTCAATGAGCACTTCATGTCAAATATGGACCGTTAAATTCACCCTTTTGCTTGTTTCGCTGGGACGTGCTCTTCAGTCTCCTCCTCATCCTCCGAGATATCTTCTGCTGCATTTGGATCAGATGTTTCTTTTCCCTTTCCTTTTGCACCACGTCTGCCTTGAATTTTCTTTTGGATTTGTTGGTGTTTTTTCCGAGACTGTATGGTTTTCTTTAACTGTCCACTAGACGCGAACTTTCTTGTAGATTTTGATGCTTTACCCATGTCGAAGACACCGAGTGATATATTACAACCTTGACTCCAAAAGTTTTGAGGGAAAGATAGAACCCAAATCGGGAAGGCCCATCCTTCCCAACTTACCGCAATTATCAGCTAGATTCACTCCAAGCTACAAGAAATCGGGGTTCAATTGTCATGGATTCTACTCTATCGACCATAGAAGTATTGGGCTCTGCAAACAATCTGCTTGCTGCACACACAGACCTTTTATCGAAGATTCGCCACTCTCAGCGGAATCATCGTCGCCAACTACGAGCACTTCCCTCACCACCTACGGAACTCCTCAATTTACCTCTGATATCTTCTCCCCCACCATCTCCCCCACCATCGCCACCGTCTTCTCCCCCTCCTGCATCAAGGGAGAAACCGACGCGCAACGACCTACCCCCGGCTAAACGAGCTCGAGTTGTTCGATACCGCAACTACATCCCCGAAGAAGAAACCATACGGAATGACTATTCACAGCGATATGTGGATGGCGGAGAATGGCCTCAGAACTGGGTGCTTGGGGCTGAACCTGAGCGACGATTCGAGGAGTGCGTTACATTTGCTGGGATGGACTGTTTCTCTTGTAACTCTGACATGTATGGGCAACACAAAGATATCCCAAACAACAACGTCTTTTGAATTTGAAGAAAGAGTCTGTAAATAACCATGCCATTCACCCGTCATATCTTCCATTCCAGCAACTGACATCATTGCATCCCTGCAAATTCGATGTTATTCTGCTTGACCCACCATTCTCTTCATCATTTAATTGGGAAGAATTGCAGGAGCTTCCGGTACCCGCTTTGGCCGCTGACCCCTCATTTGTTTTCATGTGGGTGGGAAGTGGTGCAGGAGAGGGCCTTGAACGCGGTAGAGAGGTGTTGGCCAAGTGGGGTTATCGTCGATGCGAGGACGTCGTATGGGTGAAGACCAACAACACAACAAATCGAGGTCCTGGCGTGAGCGATTTACCTCCCAATCACCCTTTTCGCTGATAGTTATGAGAATGCTGAAGACAGATCCACCCACAACTTCGTTATTAACTCGAACAAAACAGCACTGCCTGATGGGTATCAGGGGAACAGTTCGCCGCTCCACTGATAGTTGGTTTGTGCACTGTAACGTCGGTACGACAGAAACTGATCCAACCTTTTCATACTGTGGTATTCATTATATTTATCAGATACAGATGTTATAATATGGGAAGGCGACTCTGCAGATCCCACGCGGAAACCCCCCGAGATGTATACTCTCATCGAGAATTTCTGCCTCGGCTTACGTCGTCTAGAAATATTTGGACGCGCACGTTCGTCATTGCGCCGTGGGTGGGTGACAGTTCTTGCGGACGGAGAAGAAAAGCGAATATCTGAGCTTTCGCGGGTACCGGTAACGGAAGATGGAGTAGGTATTCCCGAAGGTACACGACCTTGGGATAAGGAGACTTGGGAGGAGAGCACGAAGGAACTCGCTGCAGCAGCCGGTGGAAAATGCGTGGTGCCCAATTCGTCAGAAATCGAGGCTCTTCGTCCCAAGTCCCCGGTTCGTGGTGGACCTCCAGGAGCAAGTGGTGGTATGAGCGGAGGTGTAGGTATGAGCGGCGGTATAAGTGGCGGGGTCCGAACAGGGCGCCCGATTGCAATGGGTCCCAGACAGAACCAAGGGCAGAACCAGATGATGATGCAGCCGGTGATGGGAATGGGAATGGGCATGAATCAGCTAGGTGTAAATGGAATGGGAAATATGGGCATGCCAATGGATATGATCGCGTGGCCGGGACTCGGGATGAACATGGGGAATATGGGTCCAGCGATGGGTATGGGTGGAATGGGTATGGGGAATATGAACGTAGGAATGATGGGCATGGGGATGGATGGTATGGGCGGTGCAAACTTTCATTCCACCGCGCAAGGAGCGATGGGCCAGATGGGGACAGGTGGTGTGTGGATGGGAGGGGATGGTCAGGATGGAGGTATGTGGGATGGTGGGATGGGAGATGGAATGATGATGAACGGGATGGGCATGGGAAATATGATGGGTGGAATGGGTATGGGGCAGTGGAATCAAGGAGGATATGAAGGATATCAGTAGCAGCTGCCTTGTTCCAAGTTCACAATCACAAGCGTAACGAATATCTGTTTTGGCTTGTTTTCTAGTATCCTCCAGAAATAATATCACCAAACAACTAGTCTCCCGTAGGCAGACCAAATTTGTTCGAAGGAAGACAGTCGTTCCTTCTCACAATGCCAAACAACGCGTCCTCCATTTGTTTCTGATCATGTACCCTGGAGGAGCATACATGGATGAAACTAAATCCTAGTCATTGACATAAATTGGGACTGGATTGAGGGTGAGGGCCATCAATGATTCCAGGGGCTACTTTCAATAACTCTGAATTAAAGCAAGTAAGTTATGCTAACGTATCGTAATATCAGCCCAGCTCCTACTTGCATACTGTACAAGCTGCTATGAGTCCAACAGCGCCAGCTTTCGAAAAATCAGATGCATTCTCACCCATAGTCGAATCCAATAATATTGGAGAGTAGGAAGATTTCCCGATGGTGGTTCAGAAGTGACAGTATTTTTTGTGATGAACGTTTAGACTCAGAGACTCAGTAGTTTCGGCCAAGTTTCAGGTTGAAATCAATCATGACTTTGACTTTGATTGATAGCTTTGACCTCGCTTTGGTCATTGCCAACCAGCCTCGAGTCTGATAGCATGTAGTTTAATAAGCGCGTCGGCTATTGCCGTGAGCTTTCCGTGCCGCGTCTGACGCACAATCACCACAACAGTACTTGCCCTGCACCAATATTGTGCTCGACTTCCATGGCTCCATCGTCAGAACAAAACTTCAGATCCAATCTTTCTCAGTTCCGGTGGGCCAGAGGAAACGCAGACGATTCACAGCAAACTCAGTCTACTGCGCAGCCAGCCGAAAATCCATTCTCGCGGTTCTATAATGCAGTGGCGGGGGACTATATACCCCTGCGGTCTAGCGAGCGTTCCAACGAGGAAGAAGCTTGGTTTGCACTTTCAAGATGGGAAAGGTCGGTGCCGCTTGAAGGCTAACATTGAATTGATCTTCCCAATGACACGTCGACCTCCAGACTGCTAGGCTTCGGTGGATGTTTACTCGGAGCAGCGGTGTGCTTCTTCGTTGCATTCTTGACCCTTCCTCTTCTCGCAATACGACCAAGGAAATTTGCCATGGCCTTCAGGTATGGTTAACTTGGTTTGAACTCGCGCGAATGCTTATGATCATTTCGCCCGACCGCAGCTTGGGGAGTCTTCTCGTCATGTTTGGGTAAGCCATACTCCTGGAGATGATAACCCTTGTGACTTTGGTTTAATGTCTCAACTCGCAGATTTTCTGTCCTCATCGGCCCAATAAATCACCTGAAACATTTGATCACAAAAGAACGGCTTCCGTTTTCATTGGTATACTTTGGAAGTTTAGGCTTAACATTGTACTTTGCAATAGGTGTAAGCATTAGCTGCAATTTCTCTGCAACTATGAAGTTTCATTACTCTTTTTCTCTAGCTAAAGTCTTATATTGGCACATTATTGTGCGGGATTATACAGGTGAGTTCTTTTATTTACTGTATATTCGAATACACTGACAGGGAATACTTTAGGTGGTCGCGCTTGTCGCATACGTGTTTGCCTATTTCCCAGGTGGTTCACAGACACTGCGTTTTGGCTCTCAAGTTGCATTGAGAGGTGCCGGGAGTTTATTACCATTCTAATTTTGCTCGTTGGCTATTTATTTGTGTCAATTGGCAACTTATATCCCCTATTTATCAATGATTTCTAAAGCATCTGTATTGATCATGAATGATGGAAGCGTTAACTTTTTCTAGCAAACGAACGTGCTATATAACACAATGTAGATTTTTGGATCTCAAGCTTCAAGCTCGTCGTGAAGTCCGACGGTGTCCCTCAGCCGTCTTGACATAATATCGATATATCCCTTGTACGACTGCCATTCTTCGCCCACCGTATCGATCGTCTGATCAATGATATTTGATTGTCAGTAGAGGTAGTGAGTACATTGACAGAGACATAGCTTACCAGATCCAGCGAGGATATCCTTGTTAGAACTCCTATCAATCTCTGGCCTGCATCAGCTCTGAAGGTATCTGAATCTGTAGCAGCCAAGAGACGTGTTGCAGTAGATATCCTTAGATTAGACGAAGAATTGGTAGGCTGAATCTGCTCGGCGTAATTGACGAGATGCCGCCAAAGAAGTAAGAGGAGCATTTCTGTGGTGCCTGAAGTACCGTGTTGTCAAGAGCTGTTCACAGGAATAATCTACAACGTACTCAATATCGTTTTGAGATCGTCAACTACATCGTTCTTCAATTGCCCGTATTCTCGATGAATCAGCGAGCGTTTCTGTTCAATGTTGAGGTCTTGCAAGAAGCTGGGGTCCGATACACGAACAACCTAATTCGCATCAGCATCCATGTAACATGATGTAAAATAGACAGATGGTTTGCGCACCTCGTGTATATTGTCCACACGGATGTGGTCTCTGGAAGATAGCCCTGCCGCTAGGTCTGAAACTTGCTTTAAAATATGGGCAAGATCATCACAGAGGTCGTAGAGAGCCTCAATAGCATCGCCCACTGTAGGTATAGTGGCTGCGGATGAGAGTGACTAGTGAGCAATAACATGCAGATATCTGGAATTAAACACTTACCGACAAATCGTGATGAACGATCATCATGTTTAGGGATGGCAATTATAGGCGATAGCACCAATGTAATCTCCGGCTCTGTATATGCAATATTCAGTAAAAATGTAACAACTCGAATGGGGTGTACACTACTTACCGGTAAACTCGCTTGCAGCACCTAAATACTCGACAACAGCTTTCCGCAAGAGGCGTTCCTGCTGGCGAACATTGGCATCGAATTTACTCTCTGAGCTATGCCCTAGAAAGTAAGGGGAAATGTCGGTGGTTGGAAGAAATTGAAGCCAAATATGGGAAACACACCTGGAGCAAGGACGCTCGCTTGTAGCATTTCTGCATCACTTTGCGGCTTAACAGACTGCCTCCATTGATCATTTCCCAAACATCTCGCCGCAAGACTCAAAATGGCCCCATGAATTCCTCCAAAGCCAGAGTTGACCGACAGCTGTGTTATGTAACCAAAGCCGTCAGGTTTTAAACATTTTCAGGGAATAACAAGATCTTACCATTTCCGATTTAGGAACTAAGGAAAGGACGCTTGCACTCAGTGAAACCAGGAGATGGACTTCTTGGATGAAGGATAGAGGTACTTCTTCGTTCTCATTCTTCAGCATGATGATGATTGTATCTCTATGGCTGGACAAGAAATCGAGGGTCTGCATCGAGGTCAACCATAGCAAAGAAGAAATAAATCAAAAAACCTTACCTGATGGCTTGCAGTAGCATGATTAGAGCCTAAAGTCGCAAGCATGGCAACAGCAAGTTGCAAAGCAGGCATGAACAGCTGATGATATCGCTGGATTGCAGATGGAAGGAACGAGTCTTGGTCTTGAATACAAACGTCAGTTTTGTAAAATGAGGATGACATGATGAAAGCATACCCATGAACGACTGATCTGCCTCCGGCCTTGTATCTAAGTATTCACACTGAGCCAGAATCGGGAGGATTTGAGCTTCCAGCAGTCGCTCAGCTCCAGATCGAGTTTGCGCCATCCGGATTAAAAGAGACATTTTGGCCTCGTAAACATATAGCGGATTTAGATCATCTGAATCGCCAATTTAACCTCAAATATGACAGCGTCCAGAGCATTACTTACTTGGATCTGGTTTCAACACGAATTGCAATTGCGTCTCTGATTCTTTCAAACCTCGTACGAAATTCAACAAAAGGCCATGTCGCACGAGAACGGTAAGGAGTATGCGGGATTTGTCCGAGCGAGACAGTTGGACTAGGGAATCCAGTAGCATAAATGCGACTGTTTTCCAAACCTCAGTGCCATCAATAGCATCACGGGCGACAGTGGCTACAAGTCTCTCCAATACACTCTTCATTACTGAGACCGTGCCGCTCTCTAGCACAGATGCGCTTGCTTGTGACCGAATGGCAGGACTCGGAGATCTGAGCGACATTTGACTATCGTCGACAGATAGATCCTCCCTTGAACCAAATGCCGAGCGCGACATGGACATCGACCGCCTTCCAAAATTGTCCACAGATGCTTCCGCGCTTGAATCGTCGGTTTCAACAAGATGTAGATAGCTAACGAGCGTCGCGTAGAGGTTTCCGCGAACAAGTTCGGAACGATTGTTATCTAAGATGCATTCCAGTATGTTGCGGAGTAGCGCATATAACCTTTCCGCGGGAAGTGACCCAGCTTCAGCATCTCCACCAGCAGATTGGAGCATCACTTGGTGGCGACGATCTTCGCGAAGTTTGGTGATACAGGATAGTACGGCTTCCGAAAGTAACACAGCCGTCGGTTCCTGAATGTCTGGCGAACGCACGATGACTGGTAGGACATGCAGCAAATCGAAGAGCATATTTTCTCGCCTGTCATGTGGCAGACGTGAAAAGCATTTCATGAGAGTGATGTCAAGGAGCCTGCGCCACGTTTCATATCCCGTCGCGACCGCAAAGGAGACTTCGCGTCGATGATTTTCGATGGCGCAACTTTCGAGAATATAAGTGGTTTCAGCATTCAATCTCTCAACATGCGCGGGGCTTGTGATGCGGCCTTGAGCGTGAAGAGTGCGTCGAGCAACAGTAAGGAGTGATAACAGCGCCGTCCTGTCGACAACTTCACATCCTGCAGCGTCCAACCGCACGCAGGAATGAAGATTGAGCTCGCCCAAAAACTGGAGGTCTACCGGATTGACCGTCAAGCTGTCCGACCAATCAAAGCTGAGGGACTGAATAAATTCAATGATTCGCATGTGAGATTGCCCAATCTCCTGAAATTGCATCTCGTCCTCCCATTCACTAGTTTCATCCCCATAAACTTCCGTCCCGAAAAGGATATCGAGCATGGCTATGACTCCTTTGTGGTGACCTTTATTCGTGAGCACATGCAGATCTAATGCAGCGAGATCAAGTATACGAGAACGAAGACCAATGAAAGCCCGGAGAGCTGATGAGCTTGTGGTAACGCGAGATCCATCTTGATATAGCACTTCGATATAAGGATCTTCGGCCGTCTCCGGGAGCTTAGATGGTATTGAAGCGAGGTGTCGGGCAAAAAAATCTTCGCGAGTGCGCAAGTACCGCATAGTGACGTCTGAAGTTCGAGGGTGCATACAAAGATTATGGATAACGTGATAAAAGCGTTCCGCCAGAGATGGCAAAGTCGAGAAGAGCGCATCAGCTTTCGAGGCAACATTGCGGTCACGATCTTTGCCTTTGCCGCGCATTCTAGGGACTCCAGTGGACAATAAGTCTAAGATAACATGCACACATGTCTTGTATGCTCCTATTGCATGCGGATCTTGGATTTGGTGCTGAGTCTCGGGCCCACCAAATAGCAAGAAATGACCTATGTTCGGGAAAGAACGCGTAGACTCTGTATTTTGTATCAATAGATCTAGCACCGCGAGGCGGATAGCTTGGCCTTGAGGTCCTTCGACTTCTCTGTCTGGAGCTCCAGCACCCGTCGATTGTTCAGCGTGAGTCTCTGCAACATCTACGTCATCGAGATTGTCCACATCAAGGAGCTGCCTGAACCCAGTAAGGATGCGATCAGAATCATTGCTTCGCTCGATTAATGACATCAGGTTGTTGACAGAGTTAGACGACGACAGCTGGGTGATGATCTTCACCGCAAGGAGGACGAGTTCCGGGTGCACAGGATATACCACGTATGCAGCGATGGCCGGGATATGGTGCGAACCGTAGGATAATGCTTGGTCGAACCGTGTGTAATACGACCTTGAATGAGCAATACCTACAAATTGGGTACTGTCAAATTCCGCAAGCAAGGGTATCAATACGTCGAGGAAGATATCTTGAATTTCCAAGACGCGGTGCACAATCCGGAGAACGCGGATTATTGTGCTCCTAAAATGGGGCTCCTCGTCAGCAAGGTCCTTCTCAAATCCCTCAACGCCCTCGACTATGTAGGACAAGATGTTCGCCTGCAAAGGCGAGTTGGATAAAAGACGCTTCATGATATCGTAACCGGGGTGGACAAGTAAAGGGACGACAGTTTCACGTTTGAGTTGTGAATCATCGCCAGGGGTCACCAACGACTCAAGTTCGTAACTCGCTAGAACACGTTCGATGAAAGACATGCAGAGGTCGTTCATCTGCCATCTATCTGATTGTCGAGCGTATTCTCGGCGAGGAATATTGGCAAATACGTTGTCAACGACAAACAAGATGTAGGGGCCAATTCCAGGGAGGCGATATGGTTGGCCAAGGGAATCCGGGATGGTGTTTAATGGTTCTGAATCCGTGACCCGATCTTTCAGAGGAATGCGTTTAGACGTGTGTATAAGAGTGCTGAGTAGGCGCAAGAACGAGATTGTGGCTGGGTAAAGCTTGTACACGGTTTCCACTTCTTCAAGTTCCACCTCCACCCCTTTCACAGGCGAGAGGGTACCAGCGCCAATCCTGTTTGATCCGGCTCGCACGTTGATGATTTCTAGTCTCTCCATCAATGTCCACACTGTTTTACAAATTTCAACTCCAGCAAGACCGGCTCCAGGCTCACAAAATGCGGCAAGCGTGTCGAAAATGCTGCCCTTGAGTTCCAGAGGAATACCGAGAGGTACGAGGGAGACCAAAGTGGGAATGGCGCGGAAATGGGAGCTGCCAGAAACCGCCAATCTGACACCTACAGAACCAGAGACCACCGTGGATAATAGACGAAGGAAAGATTGAGCGAGCAATACATCCTTAGGGCTGATGGAAACGTGGTGTTGGGTTTGTGAAGGAGGGTGGTTTGCCATCGATTGAGTATTGAAACCGCCAAACGAAGCCCCCACCGGTGGCTGCGGGCGTAGATTATTGCTTGGAGTTGCCCATGAATCTAGAAGCGCAAATATCATGCTCCATGAAACTGTGGGACCGGCGCCGTAGTGCGAGGCACCTGCAGCACTGGGATTGCCATTCCCTGGAACAACTTCGCCACCACCTCTGGCGAGAAAGTTGTACGCTAATTCACTGCAATGCTGCCCTTTTGCAAGACCCGAAAGCATGTCATATAGAGCCATGGTCATAGTGACATCCCTTACTTGAGTAGACCACACAGCCCACTGAAGAAACATCGGAAGTTTTCCCGCTGCCGATTCGCTGATCTCTAGATATGTGATTCTACGACCTTCAAGATGCGGAGAACCGCTCCAAAATTGGATGGCTCGTTCTGGCGGCAGAGATGAGTAGAGAAGTCCGAGGAAAGAGTAAAGCATCGCGATATCGTTTCGAGGGACTGGTTGAGCCTCCGATTCTGGGCCGTTGGGCATTGAAGAGCGGAACATTCGTGAACGATCGGTCCGAGCACTGGCAAGAACAATATCTTCTTGTCTTTGCTTTATCTTGCGTAATTCGGAGGATGCATAGGAGATAAGCATTCGGACTAGGTTTTCGCAAGCGTTCAGAACTGCAAGCTTGAAGTCCTCTGACGGAGGTTCTCGGGATTGCTCCTGCTCCGGTGTCAACTGTAAAGAATTTGCAAACGAGGTCGGTAGAGAGGAATGTGTTCTCTTCCGTAGTTGTATCAGAACCACCGAGAGATAGGTGAAAGCATCCCCTTGAACAGCATTCCATATCTGGGTTTCTAGTTCTTCTGTCCTGAAGCCTTCGCGATCTCCCAGCGACGAATCACGATGCCGCGTTTCTGCCAAAAACAACGTCCACTTCAGTAATATGGCGGCCTTAAGACCAGTATCTTTCCATTCCGTGGCGGATGCAAGTTTCTTTTTCATATAACCTAGCATTGCTTGATCCGTGGCTAGTGCTCGACGCGTCTTTCCCCCATTTGAATTGGGATCCACTGAGTCAAAAACAGTAAATATACTGGTCAGAATATAGAACGCCATTGGGTCGTTGGGATTAGCGGATAACCAATCGAGTGCTTTCTGGACGTCGGGCACGGCAATGTAGCCAAGGCGAGCAATCTGATAATAAACGAAGGCAAGATTTCTTCGCTCGTATTTGAGGGAGTCGTAACGCGCGTTCAAGATATCGTAACCCAGCGACGGAGTTCCTCCTAGAAGAAGTATATGAGCCAGTTAAAAGAGGGGTAGGTGAGAAACATACCTTGGTTGGATGGGGCAGTGGTATTACTTGGTGCGCCTTGCTTTGCTGCTTGTGCTGCCGCAACAACAGGACCAAGGCTCTCCACTTGTTTTAAGATCGCATGTGCAAGAGATATCCCTTTGGTGGAAGATTCAGAGATAAGTTCAGACGCAACAAATGCGTTAAGTCTAGAATACATTCTCGGGGCATCTGGCACTTCTGCTAGCTCTGCTGCTTCGAGTATGAAGCGCAAACAGTCGATCAAATGGCGCCGGCGTTGATGGTATTCCACTATTGCAGATTCGATACAGCTCACAGGATTGATGTTCGGATTCTCTGTCATGACGGTGTGCAGTATGCCAGCGACATATTTCTCAGAACAACCCAGCTGTTGGCCTAGAAAGATGGCTTGCTGGGCAAAGTCTGCATTGACAGCAAGAGATCTTCCATTGATTATAGTCTTGCCTGAGCGATGATTCAATAATGATGGACGTTTTGGAAACCAAAAGACTTGCCGCTTTGGAGTTCTCGCTGCTCTTGCTGGCTACTTGCTCCGACATCATATAGAGCAACCAATTGTGGCTGGTGGGCCATCAACTCGTCAAAAAGGTCTTGTTCCCCATGGCCACGCGAGCTGAGCGTCGAGGAAAGGATATTTCTCAGCTGAGATATCGATTCCATGACTTGTAGATTTTGGTATTTCGCGCTATTGAGGTGTTGAGTTTCGGTGCCACTGTCGCGTTTGACCATGTGGGAATAACTTGCCAAATATAGTCGAGGTCCACCGGATACCATACCAGGTCTCCGGGATTTTAGTGGACATAGAACCTCGGCCTCGAGGTCGCGTCCCCGTCGCGTGCCCCTTCTCCTGCCATTCATTTCGTCTCTTATCTTGTACGTCTTCTGCTATGTCTGAAATCATGTACAGACAGTATTTAGGAGAATCTGACTTGCCACACATCATGGCGCTTGTTCAGAGTGAGCTCAGTGAGCCTTATGTGATATACACGTATCGATACTTTCTTCACCAATGGTCGGTCTTAGGGAATTATTGTATTTCACCGATCTTCGACTGATGGATGCCCTTTGTGTGCGATCTAGGCCCCAGCTTGCTTTCCTGGTATGCTTCATTATTCGCCTGTCCATTCTGATTGGAACCAATAGTTGCGCGATAGGCGATACCTGCGGGATCTTTGGAGCCGATAGGTGTCATTGTATGCAAGCAAAGTATGCATAAACATGTTTCGAACAGAGGATACATTGCTATGCTTAGCGTTAATAAAGCCTGGCGTAAGCGTGGTGTCGGTACGAAGCTCATGTTTCTCTCCTACAAGCCCCACCTTAACACCCGTTTTGTATGAAATTACTTAAAAGCAAGCACCCTGGTGCGAAGTTCGATCGAAGTCATGAAACGGCACGGAGTCGACGAAGTAGGTATCGAACGTTGCTGGATTCATTGGCTTTGCTCAAACGTTGATTAGGTCGTCCTTGAGACCGAATATGACAACTCGGCTGCGCTCTCCCTGTACGAGTCGCTCGGATTCATTCGTGAGAAAAGACTCTACAGATTCTATCTGAACGGGAAGGATGCATTTCGACTGGTTCTCTCAATACCCCCTTCTTCTAGTTCTGAGCGAGACTCGGATGAAGAAATGGCACGATACCCAATGCGCAGTACCTCTCGTGGCCTCCCAGTTATTGACTACTCGGATGATGAGGACTGATCACATCCCCATTTCTTATTTCCGTCGCCGCCTCCATCCCGGGCCTTTGTTTCCGCTGTTTCACCTCGCTATCGTCGTTTTTTGTTTTTCTCTGCGTCTCTGCGATCCCCACTCTGCCCTTTGTTTTTAAAACTTTCTCATCACGGTACTCTTTTGGTTTTAGAGCATCATACCCAGCCCTTTACACTGCTCTCGGTCTGCACTAGTACTATACCTTTGTAATAGTGTGTACACCACCACAAATACTATCCCCGCATAATTTATTGAATTGTACAATTGCTCCAATTCATTGTCAGCCCATGGCGCATGCTTCGACGTTTCCCTATATATAACTCCTACTGATTGGGACCATTAGCGCAGTATTCTCCTGAGTCCTATCAACATCGGGGTATCCAAGTAGCATTATAGCGACAATTTCGTGGTAAGCTTAGGTTAACATTGTACATATAGATAACCTTTTAAATTTTAGGCTTCTGATCAGGTTGGCTATCGAACCCGATCATATGCTCGTTGCAGGAACGGGCGCATCACCAACACTAACAGCGGTTCCCTGCAAATCCCAAAATAAAGTGGTTTCTATTTTATTCATGTACACTTTTGAAAGGGTAAATAAGACAAAGGAAGGTCCAACCCGACCACCTCAGAGCTCATCGTGATCATAGTAAGGTTCATCGTCCTCACTAGAGGGTGCATCAGCACCGCCCTGGTAGAGCTTGCTCGTGATTGGCGATACAACGCTCTGGATCTCAGCCAACTTCTCCTCCAAATCTTCGGTGCTGGCGGTCTGGCCATTGTCGTCAATCCACTCTGTGGTCTCCTTGATAGCCGCGAGGATCGTCTGTTTGTCCTCGTCGGCGATCTTGCCACCGAGACCGGCTTGATCAGCCAATTGGCTCTTCAATCCGAAGACAAAAGACGAAAGGCCGTTGAGCGCCTCGATACGTTTGCGGTTGGCCTCATCCTCCGAAGCGAACTCCTCAGCTTCGCGCACCATCCGGTCGATATCGTCTTGTGAGAGACGGCCTTTCTCGTTGGTAATAGTGATGGACTCAGATTTACCACTGGGAAAAAGTTTAATCACCGTTCATAACAAAGATGCCAAAAAATACTTACGTTCCCTTGTCAGCGGCGGCGACCTTCATGATACCGTTGGCATCAATCTCGAATGTCACCTCAATTTGAGGAACACCACGAGGAGCAGGAGGAATGCTAGAAAGCTCGAATTTGCCGAGGAGATTGTTGTCCTTGGTGAGCGAACGTTCACCTTCAAAGACCTGGATCAAAACCGTAGGCTGGTTATCAGCCGCCGTCGAGAAGCTAATACAAGATCAGTACAGGCCAAGAGGAAAAGGTTGATTAAAACATACATTTGGCTTTTGCGAGTAGGAATAACGGTGTTACGGGGGATCAACTTCGTGAAGACACCACCGGTGGTTTCAATACCAAGAGTCAATGGGTTGACATCAACGAGGACGACATCGGCGAGAGTTTCATCTCCAGCGAGAATGCCACCTTGAACAGCAGCACCGTAAGCAACAGCCTCATCAGGGTTGATACCC
>MU267768.1:0-48076 GCA_021014935.1 Hygrophoropsis aurantiaca
GTGCAGCAACTCAATGTTCCCTTGTCAGAAACCACTTCATCACTTACCATGCATAGTTCGGTGAAGTCCATGGCCTCAGCCACAGTGGCAGCGCAGAGTCGTGAAAAAAAGACAAAAACCAATCACTAACGTTTGCCTATACCTCAACCATTTGTCCTGAACGCTGAGGTTACGCTGAGGTTACGCTGAGGTATGTCAATTCCGATACATCTTAATTCAGTACCTAGACTCTTTGTTCTTAGTTCGTCCAGAGGAGGTATTAGTAGTGGAGGAGCCGTCTGAGAGGAAGCACTGACAATGATGAGGTTATTGTTAGCGCTTCCTCTCAGATGCTCATCATCCAGTATTAGATCTCAACGCCGCGGTGTTTGACGTGCCAGTGGGCTAGGTAGTTCTGCAGCATAAGACAGGCAGCGTCCCTTACAGGCGCGCGGCGCGGCATGTCGGGGTTTGCAGGGGTTCACTCACTTTCGCGAGTTTCGGTACCAGAACAGCCTGCGGGGCTACGCATATTACTGCGAGTATCGGACCCTGATAGTAATGGTCGGACCCGTCTTGCGTTGACTCGTATGGAATACATGACAGTTGGTATATTTTCTCTAGGAACCACTGCTTGTTCGTACCGCGATACGATTGGCGACAAAAACTGCTGAAGTATGGAGAAGAAGCTGGCAACAATAAGCTGTTTGCAGATCCACTCGCGATTCACTGACTTGAGCGCCTCATTAAAAATTCGATCGCCAGTTTCCCTGCACTCCCGCTGTTGTATGTCGCCGCTGGTTTGGGTTGCTGCTTTCCGGGCGTCAATATTGGAATCCCCGAAATTATAATCGCATCCTGGTTTTCATGTCTGGAGAGCTTCGGACGCCCTTACCATTCACGTCAGCGTGGAGGTATTCGATAACCTTGAGGTCTTGGTGTCGATGCGGGAGCATCACAAGGATGCGCATGCGTCAGAATCAGACCTTTCCATTACGGCTGTGATGCAGACCATCCTTCCCCGCATTCACCACGTAAAAGCTCTCTTTATTGAAGTGGACTGGAGCTCGTCCCTCCCAAAAAATGGGCGGGAACTTGCAATTCTTACACCTTTTGTGCACTGGAGATGATGGATCTCCAATGAAGACGAAAACGCTCTTCTTCCGAGCAAATTTATCGCTCCCAGCCTTCACAGCCTCCATATCCACGGCCGTAACTTTGTCTCCACATGCACGATGTTGGATAAGTCAGGTTGGACCTGTGCTATTGGAATCAACATCTACCACCTCAGACCTCCCGCCAACGAGGACAAGTTTCGCGTCATCAGCACCATCGAAGCACTCTCGCTATTTCCGTGTCTGGAGAATAAATTATTTCAAAATGTGGATATGTCCTACGACAACCAGAGGGACATCCATTATGGTCCTTATCGGTTTCCACATCTTACGGCTCTTCTCCTCGGGGGCCTTAATGCGAAGACACTCGCCAGATCTCGCGTCGTCGATGCACCATTGTATTCTTTAGACATTGCGAGATAGATGACCTTTACTCGGAGTATCTCAGGCTCGGTAGCATCAACGAGACGCGAAATCTCACAGGGACCCTACTGCTCTCCGACTGTTCGGTTTTTAGCAACAAGCTTTTGCAGGCAATGTCAGGGCAGAGCGATAGTGAAAACTCAGAGTCAGTGGCAAAAAGCATGATCTACCCAGGCCTAAAATGCCTCGATATCGCCCGTTGCACAAAATTTAAGGCAAGTGAGCTTGTGGATATGCTTAATTGTCGTCGAGGGCGGCCCGAGGACAGGTATGGGACCGAACAAGTATCTGTGAGGCGGTCAGGATCTGTGCTTTCACAGCAGGAGGGAACCTGGCTGACACTATGGATCGTCAAATGGGAAACAACTCAGGAAAATGGGACGGAAGCATATACATTTGATAACGGGCACGTATCGCAGTGGTAGTACTAAGAATTGAGCTAGCCGACAACGATGAAATAGAGAGCGAGAGAGGAGCAGTACTCGTTCCACAAGTATTTTAGATATTCTCGCCGCGTATGCCAAACTAAAGCCCTTCGTTAATAACCAACCGATGGTTTAATTATTACTAGCAGAGATCTGGTATCTATCGGAGTCTCTGATAAAAAATAAAATGAATGCGCCGAGAATAACGATCACCTAGTAAACCAAAGGTTTACTAAGCACTGGTGCGATGGAAGATAACACAAGCATTGAATACGAACGCACCCCGTGCACATAAAACACCAACTGTGGCAATGTTGCAATCGTCCTACACCAGTGAATAGAACGCAGAATTCTAAGTGAACACCAGCGGATAGGACTTACATAGTGAGTATTGTACCCATGATGATTGGAGATAGTGTTATCCCCACACTTGCGACCATTTCGACCGCCGCGAGTATTTCGCCTGGACAAGGTACAACATAATTGATACAAATAATCATGCCAAACGCAGCAAAATACCTTGCATCAGCGGCTCTGCAGAGGCTGCGACAACACTTCTGAACACGGGTACATGCCCAGTGCTCATTCCTACACACATAACAGCTAAGACCGTAGCAGTTAATTAAAATGCATCAGTAGCGAAGTAGAATTGGATAACGATATAGGAATCGCACCAAAAAGTTGCCAGGGAAATGTAGATGCCGACGCTGCAAATATCACGGAGAGAGTCGCCAGGATCCATGAACCGAAGACGATGTGCAATTCCAAGTTTCCTGAGGTTTCTACAACCTCTTTGGCGGGGGGGATGGCGTCGGCCTGCCCGACAATAATGGTGTGTCTTTTGTAGAAGGGTCGCATTAGACGAACGACAAGTGGAATGATTGTCGTCAAGGTGAAAACGCTGCTGAGGAAAAGCGTGCTAAGCATGTAACCTGTCTACGTTCATGGAGCACGATCAGTCCACGGTTGATGCGATGATGAGGCCATTGATACCTACTTGTGCGGGGCTATATGAATATCTTGTGGTGTAATATATGACTAGAGCTATGTGCGCGTAACGGTTTCCGATTTGAGTGATTAAGACGTGAGCGGCGCAGTACACGAGGCGCCAATTATATTTCCCATTCCATTTGCGTTGTGGAGAGAGCTTTTTGATGGGCTCAAACGGTATCGTAAGTGCCGCCATCGCACGCCATAGAGCTGATGAACGAGGTCGCGGTTCTGATGCTGCTCGCTTCGATGCGAAGCGTTGGAGCCGAAGTTCAGCACGCTTCTCTTCGGGAAATGATTCAGGAAGAATGAAAACGATGTATATGCACGAAAGGGCCAGCATGGCTATAGCCACCAGATAGACCAGCATTGATCCGTCTGACTTTGTCGTTAGGAGTCCGCCGAGGGTGTATGAAATGGCTCCACCTAACAATGTTAGTTACACTTGGTAGAAGAGTGCCTATTTTACTTGGTACTTACCAAATGTCCACCAACCGTTGATCGTACTAAGTGCGATAGTCCTATAAAAAGATTATAATCCTCCTCGCTTTATAAATCTTGAGACTCACCTCTCTTCGACTGTGGAGACATCGACAATATACATATTGGCAATAAAACCTGTCACTAAGGAGCTCGACACTGCTTGAAATGCCATTGACAACCCCAGCAGAAGTGCTTCAACAGTCGCTGTTGTGGCAAAATCGGAAATTATAACGAGTGTATAACCGATGATGACCGCGATAAAGGCGGTCAGCATGGTGGGCTTCCTACCATATCGCGATGCGAAGTAGCTGGCTGCGCTACACGCCGCCGTGACTGTAACACGTTCAGACAATGATACGTTTTAAGTAAAATATCTAACAGCTGACCTCCGACCCCTTCTATAACCTCGAAAAGACTGACGGTGGCTGCATAATTATGGTCTATTTCAGGTCTCGCGCAGGACTCCGGAATTCGTCCATTGCGCGGGATACTGCTGGGATCATTCTGTTCATACCAAAGTTTGCAGACCACCTTCTGTAAAATCTGCAGGAAGGTCGTAGCAGGGAGTTGTCCAGAGAGCCGACTTGCGACGGCAATAGGGATCACGAGGATAGCTGGGGAAATGTGTTTTATTGCTCTCAAATTTGAGCCTCGAAAACCATCATTTGGTGGACGTTCCAGCAATGGCGTTTGTTCAGATCGGGCAGGAAATGAGAAGTTATTCGCGTCATTGGCCATAGTGAATGAGAAGGAAGGGAGCTCCGAGCTTGCTTGAACAAAATGATGTTAAATGGTCTTGGGGCGTGTTATCTATGAGCACAGCAGCATTCTTGAAATGTGAATCTCGTGTACCTCCTGGAGTGCGGCGATTGGGCACGGTATGATCGTGGATTAAAAGTCGTAAACCAAGGTCCAGCTTCTACGATCTCGCTTCCCACCTTTTAATACCACCTAGAAAGGCATAGACCTGGAGAGTAATCTCCTCGCTTGTCGTCATTTAATTAGAAAATAACAGTTGAAAGTGAAAATTGGTTCATTAGAGTGCACGTGCACTGCTTACTTTTCTACTGGATTTGAGAACAATGCCCCAGCAATATCCCACCGAGTACAATTTTGAGGATATGGAACTAGGCGAATTGCCATTACTCGGTATCATCTATGTATGTTAGACCGGAAATTTACATTTAGTTTGCAAACATAACAGTCGTATCGCTCGGGAGCAAAGGGCCCGAATATGATTATTTCAGGAGCCGAAGACGGGCAACCATCGATGGATGATAGCCTGATGCGGCGTTGGCCAGACAGAACGAACTTCCAAGTACATGCCTGCATTTAACCATTATTAGAGTTTTTGACGCTCGGAAAACGCAATGACTGATGACGTACCTGCTCCAGAGGCTTTGATTCGATGGACAGAAACCCTGATTTGGACCTGCTTTCAGATACACAGCGGTCAGAGATAGTTAGATAGTTAAGATACTGATCCGGCCACCGAATACTGATTGGAAGGCAGAAGTCCTCAATAAACTGAAAACAACCGAGCCCAAGCTACATTCATCTTGAGCTTAGTTAAGTATAAGAAGTCTTGTATCTATCGGAGTCTTTGATGAAGAATAAGATAAATGCGCCGAGGATAACAAAGACCTGGTTTATCCGCGGTTTAGAATTGGTACGACAAAATATGAAGCAAGCTTCAAATATGGACGTACCCCATGCACATAAAACACCAACTGTGGCAACGTGGCAATCGTTCTAAACAATTCGAACATTATCTCAGCGTCACAGAAAGCCAAACAGACACTGGCGGAAAGAACTTACACTGTGAGTACTGTACCCATGATGACTGGAGATAGTGTCTGCCCTACGCTTGACACCATCTCGACCGCTGCGAGTGTCTCGCCTGCGTAAAATATGAGATGACCCGGTATATATTCGATAAGCGACATTCTACCTTGTTTCAACGGCTCTGCAGATGCTGCAACAACGCTTCTGAATACGGGAACATGTCCAGTACTAATCCCAACACATGTAACGGCTAGGAGATCGTATCAATGAACTAAGTTCATGGAACAATGTGTAGGCATCAACGCACCAAAGAGTTGCCAGGGAAATGTAGGAGCTGAACCTGCAAATGCCATTGCAAGGGCTGCGAGTATCCATGATACAAAGACAATATGCAGTTCTAACTTTCCTGATGTCTCTGCGATCTCGTTGCT
This sequence comes from Hygrophoropsis aurantiaca, assembly GCA_021014935.1. Lineage (NCBI taxonomy): Eukaryota > Fungi > Basidiomycota > Agaricomycetes > Boletales > Hygrophoropsidaceae > Hygrophoropsis > Hygrophoropsis aurantiaca. Next base: position 5,632 of record MU267768.1, read on the forward strand.
AGAAACTTCGCCTTCCTCATAGGCACCAGTCCGTTTTTTGTAAAAAGGTCGGAGGAATCGAACTATCATCGGAATGATTGTCGTCAAGGTCACGACACTACTGAGGAAAAGCGCGCTGATGATATAACCAATCTACATTCATAAGTCATAATCAGTCGATCGTCACCCAATCAGAGATTGATATAGTCGATTTCCACGTACTTGTGCAGGATTGTAGCTGTATTTTGCGGTGTAGTAGATGGTGATACCCATGGGCGCATAGCGACTTCCTATTTGTGTCACGAGGACGTGTGCAGCGCAGTATAGGAGACGCAAATTATATTTTCCATTCCATTTGCGTTTTGGGGTGAGCTGTTTCAGGGGCTCGAAAGGCAAATTAAGCGCCGTCAGCGCATACCATAGGGCTGAGGAACGTTGGCTAGATCCTAACGCTAGTTCTGCCTCGGCTTGTGCAAGGCGTATGCGACGGAGCTCTTCGCGCTTTTCTTCGGGAAAAGATTCTGGGAGGACCAAAACAATGTAGATGCACGAAAGTGTCAGCATGGCGATAGCTACTAGGTAGACCAGAATCGATCGGTTTGACAGGGTCGTTATAAGTCCACCAACGGTATATGAGAGAGCTCCACCTAATAACCTGTTGTTAGATTAGCTTGTTAGAATAATCCTTGTCCAACTTGCCAAATGCCCACCAACCATTGATTGTACTGAGCGCTATGGTTCTACAAAAAGATCGTTGGGAGCACGGCATGAGATTATAACAATTGAAATTCACCTTTCTTCGGCGGTGGAGACATCGACAATGTACATATTGACAATAAAACCTGTAACTATAGAGCTTGACAGTGCTTGGAAGACCATGGAAACACACAGCATAAACGCTTCAACGTTCGCTGTAACGGTAAACTGGGAGGCCACAACCAATATATAGCTGAAGATGACAGCACCGAAGGCGGCCAGCAGGGTGGGCTTCCTACCACAGCGTGATGCGAAGAAACTAGCTGCGCTGCACGCAATCATAACTGCAGAACATTCAGACACGATTATTGAAGATCATGATGATAAATCTGTGACCGCTGACCTCCCACTCCCTCAATGACTTCGAAAACGGTGACAGACGCTGAGTAATTATGTTCTATTTCAGGCCTTGCGCAAAAAGATTCGGGAACCCGTCCATTGAGTGGGATCATGTCAGGATCATTCCATTCATACCAAATCCTGCAGACCAGTTTGTTTATTATCTGCAGAAAGGTCGTGACAGGGAGCTGCCCGGCCAGTCGACTCGCGATAGCAACTGGTATGATGAGTATGGCGGGTGAAAGCCTTGCGCTGGTCGAACTTTGCGTGCTATCGCATAGTTGCAGATCTAGCAAAGGTGTTTCCTCAGACTGTGGCGGTGGTGAAAGCTCGCTCGTGTCATTTGCCATCATCGAAAAGGAGTGGGGTGTGGAAATGACCCAGAACCGATGTTAAAGGAACCCAGATGTCCGAAGTTGTGGCGTGGTGGTAACGTTAACGCCGTATAGCTCCTGTGCTCAAGGTTCGCCTTCCAAAGCTCAGTTTTGCGCCTTGAAGGACTTGGAATTCAAATGGCGGAAATCAAGAGAACAGCTACGTCAACTCTCCTCCATTGGATGACACATTAACAGTTAAAAAAATTTGAGGGTACGGCGAATGATGAATCACCGCACTAGCAACATAATATGTCGGGCTGCCAGTGGGTTTGTTGGATTTGCTGGTACAAGCTGGATCAGGACCATGATCATCGGGTCAATGATTAAGCTTTAAGCTTGGATTTTAAGCGCACAATATAATGGCTGCCGGAATATCCCGGATGGGCTTACTTCGGAGTCCTGCTCTATCCAGGTCCTGCTTTCAATTTGGCCAGATATCCCAATGTCTGATATCGTCTAATGTACATGCATGTTTGTGCAACAACATCATTGTTCTATAACTACGCTCGTACCTCGCTTCGCCCTAGAACGTCCATCAAGAAGTTCTCTTTCAAGTTGCCTACACTCAAGACTGCAACGAGAATCTTTGTCAGTGTCGACTGGCGCATTGTCTTGAGTAGAATATTGATTTGAACATACTGCGACAGTGCCTTGTGCCACTGTCTGCTTATTTTGATGCATAGATTCCACCCATATTGAAAGGCGGGCTGTGTTGCATCGAGAACTTGTGCTATTGCGTACACAAGCTCCATCAAGATATGAATGAGAGGCCATATCCCTCAGGTACCATGATTTTATCAGATTCTCAAATTCGGTCGGGATGGTCACTGGTTTGCGCGCATCCTTCCCCATAAACATCCCAAGGTCAAGCTTCAACTAAATCGTGGAACGTCGATTCGAGAAAAATGGGGCGGAAAGATCCAATCAAACGACAAGTTATTGCAAAGGCGTTATGATCCAGACCTAATTCGTGCCAAAACAGACCTTTCAAAAGAGGATGAGCAATCAATTCCCGATAACCAAACCAGAGACCACAAGAAAAACTTCGAGAGCGGTATCGAACCCAGGTTCCTCTCATGAGAGTCTCAAAAATCTCCAGAGAGAGAGAGAGCTCTAGCGGCATCTTTCATCAAGATGTTTCTATCAGTGGCAAATTCATGTCTTCGACACACTTGCTTATAATGACTGCTCTTCACATCGCCAGTAGAACCCGCTCTAAGGCTAAACATCGGTGATGCGGGCTCGTACATGAGCATCAACATGTTCGTTGGTGAATGGGACATCAAGGATGTCGCGCTTGCGCGCCAGCGAGTGTATTTGGACTGATTCCCCGTCCCATTGGTCCCGATCATCCGCGCCCCATCCCTGCCCGCCCTCGTCCCGATTGGTCCTCCAGTTATACCAGGTGTTTTCGGATTCCTCCCAGTTATTTGATGGGTATCACGGTCACGTTTGCGACGATCCCAGTCAAATTCGTGACCGTCAGTGGTCGTCCACATGCTTGCTTCCGCTCTAAACACCAGCGTGATAATCACGCATGATCATCTAATGGAGCTGCGATCGCGAACGAGGGAGGTATAGTCGCCTCAAAGACGACGAGCCTTGTATTCTAGATGCCAACGGAAGTCGAGCGATATCGGCTCGTACTTTGTACCACATTATTCTGCAAAAGCAATGCAGAGTCAATGTGCAGAATATACCCAATATAAAGGCAGACCCCGAGTGAATCGGGGGGAACGCCAGGATCGCCCAACGATCGGAAGAATTCACCTTCTGTTGTGATCGATCCGTTCCATCCCCTCTCACCTTCGCTCCTTCTCCTATCCACAGCCTTTCGACCTCGCGCTGTAGGGTTCCCCATTGCGTATCCAGACCCATACGACACAGATGCCAGCGCAGGCGACCCTAAATGCATATATGCCGCATCGCGTGTGGGCAGCTGTGGGCAGTGATGCCACTGGTTGATGGAGTTATTGAGCGTGGATAGGATGGAGCCTGAGGGTGGGGTTGCGCTCGGCAAGACGCAGAGACGGGTAAGACTGCTTCGGAGAATGCTGTTCGGAAGGGGATATCGCGATCACGGTGTCGTTGTCTCTCCCTTTCTTTAACTAACTGACATACGGGGACGTCTCAATCCAGACGTATATCGAAGTCCGGCTGGTGGAGGTCTCCTCGATACTGGCGGGCTCGCGTCCCCATCCCCATACCTGTGTCTCCGGACGTCTCCGAAGCTCAGTCTCGATTGTCCAGGCCTCAGCCTATCCTCTTCAGGTATCTTCGAAACCGCGACCTCCGTGCTCATGCTCCTCTTCCGATTTAAGAAGAGATGCACGCAGCGCCGTTTGTTATGCAACTATGAACACGGGCGTGGCGTGTTTCTCTTGCTAAATTGGAGTGGGCTGGTATATAGGCGCATACCGCAATTGATCATTGACACTCGGAGGGTGCAATGATTAATGGCATCTTGATTCGGTAAATGGAGGCCCTTGGAGCTGTATTCACTGATGCGGCCCCGCGGTCAGAGATAAGGTAAGATACTTATTCGGCCAAGGGGTTTACTGATTTGAACGCACAAAGCCTCACTAAACTGAAAACAACTGAGCCCAAAATACATTCATCCTGACCTTAATTATCAGAATCTCGTATCTATCGGAGTCTTTGATGAAGAACAAAACAAACGCGCCGAGGATAACGAAGACCTGGTTTATTGGGCATTAGCATTGTTACGACAAAATATGAAGCAGGTTTCAAATATGGACGCACCCCATGCACATAAAACACCAGTTGCGGCAATGTTGCAATCGTTCTAAACAATTCGAACGGTATCTCAGCATCACAGAAAGCCAAAGAATGGCGGAATCAACTGACAACGTGAGTATTGTACCCATGATGATTGGAGATAATGTCATCCCTACACTTGAGATCATCTCGACCGCCGCGAGTGTCTCGCCTGCGTAAAATATGAGATAACTTGTATATTCGATAAGCGATATTCTACCTTGTTTCAATGACTCTGCAGATGCGGCAACAACGCTTCTGAATACGGGAACATGTCCGGTGCTCATCCCAACACATAACAGCTAAGAAGCCGCATTGTTGATTTGAGTCCATGGAACAACGATAGGTTTGGGAATTAACACACCGAAGAGCTGCCAGGGAAAGGTAGGAGCTGAACCTGCAAACAGCATTGCAAGGGCTACGAGCATCCATGATACAAAGATGATATGCAGTTCTAACGTTCCTGAGGTCTCTGCTACCTCGTTACTAGACGGACTGACTTGGCTTTCCTCGTGGACGCCAGTTCGTCTCTTGTAAAAAGGTCGGAGGAATCGAACTATCGCTACTGAGGAAAAGCGTGCTGAGAATATAACCGATTTACATTCACAAGTCATAATCAGTCGATCGTCAATCGGAGATTGCTACAGTCGATTTCCACGTACTTGTGCAGGATTGTAGCTGTATTTTGTGGTGTAATAGACGATGATAACCATGGGCGCGTAACAACTTCCTATTTGTGCCACGAGGACATGCGCAGCGCAGTATAGGAGACGCCAGTTGTATTTTCCATTCCATTTGCGTTTTGGGGCGAGCTGTTTCAGGGGTTCGAACAGCAATGTAAGCACTGTCAGCGCATACCATAGGACTGAGGAACGTTGGCTAGATCCTAACGCTAGTTCTGCCTCAGCCCGTGCGAGGCGTTTGCGACGGAGCTCTTCGCGCTTTTCTTCGGGAAAAGATTCCGGAAGGACCAAAACAACATAAATGCATGAAAGCGTCAGCATGGCGCTAGCTACTAGATAGACCAGAGTTGTTTGGTTTGACTGGGTCGTTATAAGTCCCCCAACGGTGTAGGAGAGAGCCCCACCTAACCTGCTGTTAGATATATTTGCTGAAATAATCTTAGCCGGACTTGCCAAATGTCCACCAGCCATTGATTGTACTAAGCGCGATGGTTCTATAAAAGATGATGATCATGTGACCACCGACCTCCCACTCCCTCGATGACCTCGAAAATAGTGACAGAAGCTGCGTAATTATGTTCTATTTCAGGCCTTGCGCAGAAGGATTCGGGAACCCGTCCATTGAGTGGGATGTTATCGGGATCATTCCATTCATACCAAATCCTGCAGACCAATTTGTTTATTATCTGCAAAAAGGTCGTGACAGGGAGCTGCCCGGCCAGTCGACTCGCGATAGCAACTGGTATGATGAGTATGGCGGGGGAAACCCTTGCGCTGGTCGAATTTTGCGTTCCATCACCACCATCTAGCAAAGGTGTCCGTTCGGATAGTGACGGCAGCGAAAGCTTGTTCGTGTCATTTGCCATCGAAGAAAAGGAGTGGGTACGAAAACGAGGCAGAACCGATAAATTTAAGGGATGAATAGACCCTCTAGATTCGTCGACCTGAGCACACGCAGCTTGATCGTAACGGGAAGTTGAACTTTCCTGAAGTTATGTGGCAGATGTTATGCTGATTACAATCGATATGATCGTGGTTTTAACGCAGTCTTGTGCTCAAGCGCTTAAGCTCAAAGTTCACCTTCCAGGACCCGGTTTCCTTCGAGGACCTCGAGTTGCTTTGAATGCCAATGCGGAAACCAGGGAACAGTTGCATCAGCCCTATTTGACGACTAGATGATAGATCAACAGTCAAAGAACAGAGAGAACGACCAAATCATACATATGATCAGCATATGATAGCATATGATACATGTGCTGGACCTGGGCTGCGGCAGTGAACCAAGCATCCAGAAAACGCAAAATGGGAAACGGAATATCCCGGATATTTGACACTCAACTCCAACCACCCTCGCTGTCTGACGTCCTCTGTCAGGTTTTATTGACTCCCTTTGACTCCCATTGTTGCTTTGCCAGGAACAGGTATACACAGCAAATGACAGCACCTGACAGCACTTAATATCACTGACAGATGACTGACAGATTACTGACAGAGATGATATGAATCCAGTTAACCGACTGTTTACCGCTCACACACACACACCCTTTCAATGTCGTTGGGATTCAAGCGGCGTGTATCATGATGAGACGGGCCGCCCAAGTGGCTGCGATTCCCTAACCTGAAGCAACCTACTTACTTTATCATGTTAACGGTTTTTATGACGACCAGATTAACGAGCTACATCCTCTGATACCGGTACGCCAATCAAGTGCTAATCACCACACGGAACACTGATCCGAGAAGCGATCTACATATGTAACCCACGAATCGAGGAGCCTACTACTTTCACATTTCGAATTCAATCGATATCCCCTGAGGATGCAACTGGGGCACAGGATTTGCGGTAGAGCGTTCGCGTTAGCAATGCTGACCAGATTGCCACCAATTTTGTTACATGCGTCCACTGTCCACTTCAAAATTCCGGAATATTTTTTGGTGCACTGCTCTTGACAATTACGCGAAGAACTCCGTGACGTATGTATCTTTGAATAAAAAAGTGGAGATGAATAAATCCATGTTGACGACGTCCATCTTTTTATCTTTTCTAGCTTGCGTGCCCACTGCAATGGACCTGTTAGTTGTGGTCCTTACCTTGCTACCGTTCACCCTGTCTGCACCGCAACATCAAGGTCATACAAACCCACTCCATATCCCTCTGAAGCGACGCTATCGCGCAGATCGAGCCATAAATTTGCCGCGGATAGCAGATAATCTGCGTATAAAGTATGGTTATGAACCCGTTGACTTGGCAAAGCGTGCAATCTCTACTGAAGTGCCGATATCAGACAATGTAAGTCCTATCTTCTGTTCAGTTGAAACGATCTCGACAATAAATTATAACTCAGAATAACGATGTCGCTTATTCAGGTGTATTGAGCATTGGAACGCCGTATGTTTCTGATTGGTCTCCGCAGCTATATAATCTTATCCGATTGTAGCCCACAAAACTTCGATCTCGATCTCGATACCGGTTCATCTGACTTATGGGTGGTAACAAATCAATGTCCATCGTGCCCAATGAATGTACCGGCTTTCGATTACACGAAATCTTCCACTTTTGTTCCATCTTCTTCTACTACAGAAATCACCTATGGTCTGGGTGCCGTCACTGGCACCATCTCACAAGATATAGTGTCTTTTGGCGGTTTCACCGTATCTAATCAAACACTGCGTACATGAACATCATCAGCAAATCCACTTGTCACGTCTAATTTTTTTGTCTGCAGTTGCGGTGACCAAATACAGCTCGTTTGGTGATGAAATGTCGGGTATTCTGGGTCTCGGTTTCCAATCACTTTCTTCCCAACAAGCCCCGCCGTTCTGGGTTACACTACTCAATTCGAACGCATTAACGGAGCCCGTTATGTCTTTCTACCTGAAACGGTCCAAAAATGAAATTGCTAGCGCTCCGGGAGGTGTCCTCACCCTCGGAGGCACGAACAGCAGTCTCTACACGGGTAATATTGAATTTATGAACATTCCTAACGCGACGACTCCTATCCTCTACTGGTCGCTACAAATCACGGGTATGCAACCGCCTCTGGTTATCGGCTCTTAATATTGAAAATCCACGTCATAGCTTTCACAATCCAAGGCCAGCCCGTCTCTTTTCCTGAAGAAAATAGCCTTGCTGTCATCGACACGGGGACCAGCCTAATTGGTGTCCCGTCATCAATCTTGGAGAATATTTGGGCGCAAATACCGGGATCTGTGCCTTTGACAGGAGATTGGGATGGCTATAAGGCATTCCGTGAGTCATCATTCCATCCAAATTCAGCCTATTTTCAACATCTGTCAAATGTTGTTTTCTTTCTGCCACTTTTGCAGCTTGTGAGACCAATATTACCGTCACGGTCTCCTTTGGAGGCACTACATGGGCCATCAACACGGAAGACCTCAATGCTGGTCAAATTTCAGTTCCGAGCGCTACGGGGGCCGTAGGCGCAATGTGTATTGGTGGTATATTTGATCTCGGCAAGCCGCTGAGCACGGGGGACAACGTTCCCTCGTGGATCATTGGCGACGCATTCCTGAAAAATGTTTACACTGTATTCCGTGCCGATCCCCCATCGATTGGATTCGCGCAGCTTGCGCCTGGTTTGGGTAAGTTACTTTCAGTCTTACCCCTTCTGCACCGGCTGTTATCAATCTTCCTGACCATTGTCTGTCTTTGGTTCAAAATGACACAGATGATTCGGCTTCTGGAGATAACTCCTCCAATGGTGGTGCATCACAACACTCAAACAATGCAATCTTCTTCAGCGTCATTGTGACGCTCATTGCTGCGCTCGCTCTTCTTAATTAGGCGCATAATCCCACAATTTCATAAATTGGTGGTTTATAACACGTTCTCCTCATGAAGCGTAAAGATTACCCTAATAATGTCTATGCTCCATACTTCAACGACAAAGATGATTCAGAAGGATTCCAAGTGTTGATTCGTTCGTAGGCAAACAACCGAATACACCATCCCGATAGATCTCTATATGGCATCGTTGAAACGAACTCTGATCCACGTCAAATGCCAAAAGTCTATGATACTCTATGCCTGGTACGATAATATAAGCATACAAAACTCCCATACCATCCTCAACCATTCCTTCCATATTGGATCCCTCTTCCTCATCCCAATGTGCGGCACGATCACCAAATTCGAACTAGGCGATAATTCGTTCTGATTGTTCCACAGCGACCGTACTACAAAAGTCGCCGGGTCGGGAGTACTTGTCGTCGACAACGCAGCGTTGATGACGAATTGAACTATGTGGAGAGTCAAATTAGTTTGTACATTACCATCGGGCAAGGCTCACCTGTGCGATCGATTCCTGGAATAAGGTAGAATCCGTTTGTCGGACTTCCATCACTCGGGTCCACGAAGTACCCCACGGTCCCAGATGGATGGTCGAGCCACGCCCAGGCTGCTACTCCTCCTTTGGCAGACAGGGTGAAAGTGTAGTTGCTATCGCCCGTAACAGTCATCTTTGGATCAACAAGGCTCGCATTCGCAAGCGAGGCCGGCGTGAACTAGAATCAAGTCAGATCAGTTAGGCATCAGTGCTCGAATCAAAAGCGAAAGAGCAAAGCCAAAAACTAACGTATTGCTCGTTCCTGATCGTCTTTCCATTGATGTTCGCGGTGACATCCATGAGCAGCCATACATCTGTGGCGTTATAACCGGCTGGTAAGATGTCTTTCAACCCCGTTCCCTCGAAAAGCACCGAGTTATTAAGCGCAGGAATGTTCAAACTCTTCTTCCGCGTCCCGAGGCTCTTCCCATGCCAATCATACCACGTCATCTGCGCCGTCGCCCTCACCTCCTCCCTCCGATCTGATGTGACAAGCACACTTAACCCCTCCTTTTCTGGCTCCCAAAACGCATTGATCACAACCGGTTTATACACCCCCGACAGCCCATACATCAGCACCTTCCACCGCCCATCATACTCTACCGCTGACCAGCTCACGCCCTGCCATATGTCGTTCAGCTGCCACACGAGGCTCCCGAGTGTGTTTGCGCCCGTGCCAGCGGAGCGGCGGTAGAATGCGATTTGGGAAGTCATGGTCAAGGACTGGAAGAGCTGTGTGGACCAGCACCACTGGGCGAAGGTGTGGTTGCGGTTGGTGGGGAAGGTGGAGGGCGTAGGGAGCCAGAGGGAGACGGCTCTGGACATCTCGGCGTGGCCGGAAGGGGCGTTAGGGTTAGGCCAGGTGAGATCGCCTGCGGGAGGATGACGGACGCGGGACAGGACGGCTTGCGAGTCATACACAAAGTCATCAGGAGACTCAAAGACTTGCTCCCATCCGTAAAAGGACGGCATTGAATGGTAGCTTTAATAAATGGAGGTGCAATTAGTGTGGGTATTCCGTCAGCGAAGGCTGCCAAGGTCAACTACGCACCCAAACTCATTGACAAACCTACCGCCCATTAGGGGATCAACGCACAATCAGACTAGACTAGCTGATATCAGCCACTTACCGTGCGACAGGGAATGAACGGGTATCGAATGCCTCGGAAGGGTCATAGTTAAATCGCTCTGAACCACACCATGAGATTGCGGTGTGAAGCGATATCGTACGAAGTGAAACTCACCCGCATTCCCATATATATGATCATACGTCCTATTTCCTAATCGAAGCACATACGGGTCCAAGCTCAACACGCCGTTCGTTGTCGAACACGCAGTATACGGGACCTAAAGAAATATAAACAGTGCACCAGAACAACACGAGTTACTCACAGAATTCGACTCAGACACCACGATATCATGCAAAAAGTGTTGGAAGAGCTGGACAAACTGCCCACAGGCACATCAGCATCTCTTCATCACACTCCTCAATCTAAGTAAACCCACCTCATCCAGATATCGCGTCTCACCCCAGTTCCCCTGAGCTATAACCATTCCCTCAATCTCATTCCCTCCTGCCCACTGCGCAACAGACGGATGCCGATTGATCCGCCTCACGTTCTCCCTGACTTCCGGCTCTATGCCTTCCAGAAGGAATGGGCTGACAGGATAGAGCGAGTCGGAGAATATAAGCTCCGACCAGATGAGGATTCCGAGTTCGTCGCAAAGTGCGTAGAAATCGTATAGTCCGCCGGCAGTGTGGGCGTCGGAAGGCTGATAGATCCCACCGCCCCAGACACGAAGCTAGAAGTATGCATAGATATAGTTGTAGGCATAATTAATGTTCGAAGCTTTCCGAAAACAAATATCTTGACTCACCATATTCTGCCCAGACCGAACAGCACTCTCCAGAACCCATCGCACAGCCTCAGGCCGGACACGCGCATAGAACGGGTCAAACGGAATCAGGTTTGTGCCTTTCGCGAAGAACGCCTTGCCATTTATCGCGAAATGCCACTGGTCGCCGGGGGTGATGCCCTTCGCAGCAACCTCAGCGTCGGGATACGGGTTTTGGACAATCTGGATCGTCCGGAAACCGATCTTGAGGGTCTGTGATAGCTTTTGCGTTTGAGTTTCTTTGTGTGTTTGGATCCGGGAGCTAGAGGCATGAGCTCCTGAATTCAGCTCCACTTTCAGCTCATAGAGCTTCGGTTTGCCTAAGTCAGCGGGATACCATCGTTCGGGAATGCGATCGGGGATCTTCCACTGCACGCTCCTATATATCGTGCGCCCGACTGAAACCGATATACCTGCATCGGCACTCTGATTCGTACCCGAGCCTAATGCAAGCTCCCCCGAACTAATGTTCAGCTCAGGGATCGAAAGTACCACACGTGCATGAGGGAATGCGACCGCTGAACGGAGGCCGAATGTCACATTCAGGACCCAATCGGCTGATTCGGGGGTGATGGGGGGGAATGGGAGTTGGGCAGATTTTGGAACAGCTTTGAACTTGAAAATATCAACGGACGACTCTTCCATGAATATAGAGGCGCTGGTGATGGGGTGTCCAGACGAAGGAATGATATCGGGTGACGTTGAGGGTTTGGATTTATGCTCAGATTCCGATTTTGTGTAGTCGTCAGGTTTGGAGGAGAGGGTGACGAGGTACGCTGGTTTGTAGATCCCACTAGGTACGAATGCTGGGCCCTGAGAGCGCAACCCAGATCAGGGGATAACGACCGTAACTGAGTGAAGGTTTAAACTGTAAAAAGCAGCACTCACCCAATCCCACCCAAAATCGCTACTAGCCTTCCGGATCCATTGACGCACGCCAGGATATTCATACTATATGACACCGTCGCATCAGCTACTTCAACGCCACAAACGTTAATCACATATTACAACGCACATCATCCCCACGCATACCCCTGTATCGTTGTGTATCAGGACGACTCGTGACGTTCAGGCCATAGAACCACGCCGACTCGAGTGCGATGGTGATATTATTGTCACGGGTGTTTTGCGGGGAGATGGAAGGTAGGAACGCGGATACGTCGAAAACGTAACGCCGGAACTGGTTGTTAACCCATGCGACGGGATGTCCTGCGAAGGTCTAGGGTGAATAACGGGTACGATAGCGTGCACACATTGTGTTGGTGGTGTTACGGCAAAAGAAGGTTGTGATCAAGACGACGTCAGCTCGAATGCACAATCGAATGAACGTACAATGTTAGCAACGGTGTCGATACCGTAGAACACGAGGAATGTGTGTCTATGCGTCTCGTGTTTTCCCTGGCCATCTGTATGCTCGTCATCTAGCCAGCGCCAGAATGGCTCCAGGTCGGCAGTGTAAGTCCAGTTGTCATTGACGATCCACCGTTGGTCATTTTCTGTGCATTGAGATAAGTATATGGAATGAGAAGTGTAAATCACGGGGTATATGCGCTACGAAAAGGCGGATAAAACATGCGTGACCAAGAAATGGTATGCAATCTCCGGATCCTTCACAAAGGCACAAACTGGAGTGAAAAATAACGAAATCGACGACCACTCACCTTCCTCGCCCCAAAGCATCTCGCGGATGACACCGGCGGCATGAAGGTCCAGGTGGACCTGCGACGGGACGGTTCCGCGGACTGCTATCGTGCGGTTCTGGTTAATGAGCGTCCATTTGAGAATCGACAGGTCAAATGTATGCGGTGGTAATTGACCGGATGAGTTTGAGCGGGCGGATGCCAGGGGGAGGGAGAGGGAGAAGAGGAGTAGGATGGGGAAGGTGAGGCTGATATTAAGGTTGAAGCCCATGCTATTTGTTAGACCCCGCAGCTAGAGTCCAATGCCGTGCTGTCTGAACCTTCTGAATTCGCACAACCTCGCAAGCTCGGATAGTGAATGACGTATCCGAAGAGGCAATACCACAAACTTGAATATCGCGTTCAACCAGCGACCTGTCGAGGACAAAAGTGAAGATGAAGATTTTGGCATACGGAGCACGCGTCGCTACGCTGGAAGATACATATGTCAGATCCAAATTGGTGCTAGCAAGATCGGAGAACCATGTGGATCGTCAAGATCGTCGTCAGCATCTTTGAGTTGAAGACTCCTGGCGCAAGCTGTACTGGTAGAGTTGATAGAACGCTCTATTGAGGTCCAAGTCAATCCAAGTCCTAGTCAACTCCGATACGTTGTCATTTTCCAAGTTGATAATCTGGGATTAGCCGGCGGAAAAGGTCGGCCACAGCGACAAGGGAAACTAAAACATCAATCCAAGGCGTGTCAAGTGAAAGGTAAGTACAGATTAAGGAGATAAAAATGTAGAAGATTACTACACGTGGATTGGGTATGGCTACATGTATGTCGCGTACAAAAAAGAAAAAAAAACCGCTGAAGAAAAGAAAAAGATGGCCCGGAATAATAAACACACAGCGATAGCAAGAGAATATCATCTTCATTCTGCTGCACGTACTATATTGTTGGACGCTCATGCATGTCGAAGGCTCCGCACCGTCTTGCTGACGCTCTTTGCTTCTGCTTGCTTTGCCTTTGCTCGCTTCGCACTGTAGACATAAGCCAAGCGAAAATCATCTCGTCAGATCCGATTCAAATTCCCATCAAGAAAGCTGAAATTGATAAAGGGAATACTTACTCCTCTCGTGCTTCCCGCTCGAGCATCTTTATATGCTCCTTCGCCGCCTTAGCAGCAGCCTTTGCTTGGAGAAGCGCCCTATCCGCAGCTTTCTCCGCGTTCTCCGCTTCTGCGACTTTTTGTCGCGCAGTAGAAACACTCGGATCCTGGGCGTGGTGGAGGTGGAGATGGAAGAACGAGGAAGATTGTGATGATGAGGTGGATTCTACTGAGCGTTTGTCAGCCGACGGGGAAGGAGGGCGATGTTTGAAGAAATTGGTGACGCTGTCAGATATCGACAGGGGATGCATCTGTGTCGGGGTTTGAGTCCATGAGGCGGAGTCCCTCGTTGGGGGATTCGAGTGTGAGTGGCCACCGAACTCAAAGATACTTCGAGAACGCTGTATGCTTTCGACGGGTGCGGGTGCAGCATGGGAGGAGCCGAACAGAGGCATATATGCTGTATGCTATGAATAATTTCGATCATATTATTATGAGTAATTAATCATAGCGATTATGCAGACGTACTTTGAGAGATGAGATGATGTACTTGAGGGAAGTAATTGAGGTGAGGTTAAATCTATTTGCGAAGAGTTGCTGCTGGTGCTGTCTAGAGTATTGGAGGAAGCTCAGTACAGTCGAGCTAGATATACCCCCTCGACCTCCTGCGTCATTGGAGTATGAGCTTTCTAGATAAAGTGATCTTCGCCGGGCTATGCCATAGAGGTTGCTGTAGCCTTGCGGCCAAGTCGTGCTGTGGAGATTAGCACTGGGAGCGATCAAGGGCAGTGATTACTCGATTGCTATGGCCGTCATTAGGATTGTTATGGCCGCCGTTAAATGATATCCGATATCCTCGCGTGCATGCAAGGATCTGTCAAGGCAAGATGAGTACATATGCTGTATGTCTACGCACCAGGTTGTGTGCGTTTAGGCTCAAGATATAGGCGAAATGAGTAGAGTAACACATGGATTAATTAAAACGACACGCTGCTGGGTTCAACCTAATAAAAAACTCGTCAATACTGAATGTACAAGTATGAAAGAGAGTGAAAGGAAAGGAAGCTGCCCTCGACGCGTCAAGGGAGCGCCACACCCGGTCCGTGCGTGGGAATGGCCAAGGTGAAGCCCAGCTGAGTTTGAATTCACAAGCCTTTCCTGCAAATCATTCAAGTATAAAAGGCCTTGCCTCTCTTCCTCCTACGAGAACCCTCGCGCCCACACATAGTCGCGATCCAGCGTCCCGCCCTCGCACAATGTCGAATAAGATAGTGGTGAGCTGCCTCACCTGGCTTTTCTCCTGCCTGTAGTAGTTTCGGTCGGGTAACAGAGATTTTTATTTATGTTCGTTCGTTGAGCCGTCCATCTACCGCGCGGTCATAGACGAGGTCATAGCCACCATTAAGCCCGAGTTCGACGAGTTCGGCGTCAGCGAGAGCGTTCTCGCCGAACTGCAGCATGTATGTATACACACTTTGTTTCTATTTTGTCTGTGTCCTCACCGTGATGGCAATATTACCTTCGTTGTTATCACCGCGCCACCCATCTACGCGTGTAGAAATGGGAGAACAAAGTGATTGCGTCGCACGTTGCCGAATTCGAGCCACAGCCGCCGCAACAACACCCGCATCACCCTGTCTATCCCCATGGACTGATGATGCAGCATCCCCATTACGCACCCCCGCCACATAATCCGTATGTTCCCCAAGCCCAGCAACCCGGCGCGCCACAGTTCCAGCCTCCAGGAGGACCGCAGGTCAAGTCTGAACCTGTAGACAACCGCTATGTCCTCAACGGACCTCCTGGTATGCCAGCGTACGCGCTTCCGCCTCTTCCGGGACCGTCATTGGGTGCGCACAAGGCGCCCACGCATCCTGGTGGTCAGACGGGCATATTATCATTTCCGCCACATCCTCCTCACCTGAGAGTGCCGACGATCCCAAGGTCATACGCACCGCCAGGCCCAGCTGCAGCTCCCCAAAGATCACCGCAGCCACAGAGCGCCGCGCCGAGTCAAGCGCAAACACAAGTCCAGGGCCAGTCGCAGCAACCTCCAGCTCGCCCCCCAGCACAACGCATACCCCAAGTTGATGGACCATCTTCATCGGAGTCGGAATCACCCTCTCCGCCACCTAGTCAGTCATATGCACCGCGTACATCTCACCCGTCCCTCCCACAACCATCACAGTCTTCAATGTCAACGCAGCCGGAGGATGCCGAGGCCATCAACAGCGATTTAGATGACTCGGACACAGAAGGCGAAGAGGATGCTGAAGAGGGGGGTCAAGGCGAGACAGATATCGTGTTCTGCACATACGACAAGGTTTGTGCTTAATTTTTGATTGGACTGCTTTTGTGCGGCTTGCTTACTGCATGCATATCCGTTTCTCCCATTCATTTGTTCGCTTTTGGTTTGGGTTGGATTTCGGTTTTGGGTTTGTATTGCCATTTGGAATTGGGCTGAAATTCGGCGTGGGCAGGTTGCACGGGTTAAAAATAAGTGGAAGTGCATACTCAAAGATGGGATGATTCATATAAACGGTAAAGACTATCTCTTTGCCAAATGTACAGGGTGCGTGAATTTTTTTTGCTCCTTCCTTTCCCTTGCCCCCTTTCCTTTTTCTTCCCGCCGAGAAGAGAAGTTTGATGGCGAACTTTGCACATTTTCAGAGAATTCGAATGGTAGCGGATCTTCTTTCGCGAGGTGGCTTCGATCCTCAAAAAGCCATTCGATCCTCGAAGGCGTCCGCCGGTGCCCAATCCATTCAGTAGTGGAGTTGGTGGTGTTCTCAGCGTCCTCGGCCTCGACCTTTCCTGTGTTAACGCTTGTTTCATCCGCTTACATGGCTATCATTGCATATATAAATTTCCTTTCATCGAAACCAATTACCCTGTATACAGTACGATCTTCATGCACATCGAATATGACGCACTCTTTGCACGCAGGGGAGCAGGCTGTGATACCAAAATCTTGAGTGAATAGTGAAATACGTACTATTTAGATGCAAGCTGCAAGTAAGGGACAATTCCAATTTATCACCCTCTTTATGGTATGACCCTGCTGGTTATTGAGCATGCTCGTTTGAAGATATTGAATGAGGCCGCAACTGTACTGTTGTACTACTCGTGTCGATGGCTTTTGCGCATTCAGTAGGGATATAGAAAATGAGTCCCTCGGGTTTGGCTCAGGCAGGGCTCTCACTAGTCATCACACCCCGACCACGCGTGTCCTGATTTCGTTCGACTGCGCCCCTCGTCGTCGGCTTCAGTAGCAGTTGGGATGCAACTTCTTTTCGACCAATGAAGACTCGGAAAAACTGGGATGCGCGTCTGGCGCTGCTGCTGGAAGAGTAAATGCATTCAGTTCCATGTGTCACCTACCTTCAGGTATGGCAAGATAGTACGCACAAGGGCACAGTTAATATGCCACAACGGTTCTGCAATATTAAAGGCCATTGAGTCGTTATCAAATAACGAGGTAAGCGCCATAGTTCAAAGGCATTTGAAAATACTAACTCGGTCGCATGGGAGAGATACACAAAGAAAGTTGTGGCCTTCGTGTAGATGAGTCGTTTCCTGGGTGCATCCGCAACACGATCGATCTCCGACCTGCGTTCATATCTGGGGATTTCTCCGGTAACGTATCGCTGTATTTCGGTATCAAACAAACTCGAACTGCGCAATCGTACGATCTGAGAAGCCGGGACTTTTGAAATTGCAGACGATCTCGTTACTCCTTCGAGTTGCATCCTTGAGACATAGTAAGCACGGATATATTCGGTCATCCGGAGCCTTTGTAGCTCGGGCTGACAGCATCTTTGTGTGATTAGTATTCAGAGCTTGGGTGGTCAAATGTCAATTCGCTGTGAATCTGGGCTGACCATTGAGTTTGGGATCTTTTCGTTCACACCAACGAGGCTGATGGCGGACCTTTCTTTCTTACATTTCCTTTTCAAGCCCAGCGGTTATCCAACTAACAGGCACTACCCTCAAATAACAGTGTTGGCAGAATCAAACCCGCAGCAAACCCAGGGAATTGCTTTCGAGTTCAGCGACAATTTTTTGGGTAGCGATGCTGGATCAAATTATACCAGATAATTCGGTGGTGACCGGAACGCCATTAACTCCCCTCAAAACCAGGATTTGCGTGGCACTAGTAATAATTCTAATCAGCGGGAGAAGACGCGCCCGCACAAAAATATCGTCCTGAAGAAATTGCCGGGAATACGGGGACCCCTTCCCGGACGTTCAAACCGAATTACCATGCCGTCTCTCGTCTCGCTGACGTGTATCAAAACAGGGTATTTGATGAACTGACCAGAGCCAAATTTGTCGACGGTTCCAAGGCCTGGTCCTGGCCCTCTGGCGTAAATGATATCTGATAGTGTGTGTGTTAAGCTTCTGACGGTAAGCATTCTAACGCATGCTGTACTCCATGCCCCCCCTTCATAGAAAGAGCATTAGGTCGGATCCGCGACGACCTCAAGAGGTTTTTCGGTCGCACACAAGGCGGATAAAGGGGAATGCCCTAGATTTTCCGCGCTCTATATCAAATGATTTACTTGACTTACCGGGCACACAGAGGGTTCAACAGTCCCTAGTTCTGGGCAGCTGGCTAAACCGCTTCCCATCCATTGAATATAACGCGTCGAGCCTGATCTCAAACAGATGATGAAAGAGGGCGAGCTTATACGATTCCGATGGCCAAGGGCATCACAAGAATGGAGCAAGGTTGGCTTCTTTACCTCTTCCTACCTTCTAACAGCCTCTTTATTTACCTCCGCTGTCTCGGCTAGAGGTAACGATCCCCCAGCGGCACGAGCGCTTGAGCTTCCTAGCCAAGTTGCACTGTTTAGATACGAGCGTCGCATGAGATCCGGGAGTTGGGGCCTTGCTGACCACAGCAGTGCTCCCAAACTCTAGATCAAGATCCAGATTACCCCTCTATAGGTGGCCGCAACATATGCATTCGTAAGGCCAAAAAGCCCGGTGTATGGCACAATGGCTGATCCATTTGTTTGGCCAGAGTCGAAATATAGAATGATCTTCAGCGCGATACCGATTCGGATTGATAAAAGAGTGTGACCATCCTTAAGGATGTAGGGAACCTCGCGGATGTTCCTTTTTGCAAAGTTGGCGCAATTTTGCCAGTGGATATACCCAGATGCGGCAGTTTGTGTGGCAGATGCACGCTGACTGGCATGGAAATCTTGATAGAGATATCGAGTAGTCTCGGCACCATTGTAGGATCGCCTGGGACATTCCGGAGAACCCTGGCACCATCTCGCTGGGCTCTCATCGAGCAGGGTTCGCGCCGGAACTCTCCACGAACAGGACATCGAGGCAGGCAAACCGCCAATCCCCAGCACGTAATAATACCTTGGGATGGCTATAAGCTTAAGTGGCGAGGGATTTCTCAGGCAGATTAAACGCGAAAAAGCATTTCCAACAGAAGGAAACTGTAAATAAAAAATTGACCGGTTTTCGCGAGGGCGGGGGGAAGGATCACGAGGCAGAGAGGGTTCCTTCTCTTGAATGTTACTATGCACCCCTTATCTGATGCTAAGAGGATAAAAGGGTGACGGTTCGACCGGGGGACAATAAAATAACGCCGTGGTGCGACTGATTTAAGGTGTCAGAGTTGTAAACAGCGGACCTGAATATGACCATCCATAGTCAGTCAATTGATTTACGGTTTACGCGTGCTCGCGGATAAAAGTTACAATCTCCACAACGCCTGTAAATTTACAAGTATTTCGTAAGTACAGTCAGAATATACAGTACACTGACATTATTCAACACGGTTAAATGTAACAGGGGCAGAATGACGGTCGCGTGGCATGAAGGCATAAGGATATATGAATATCTCATAACTCGTCGCTCACCATCCCGGCGACCAACCCATCAGATACACAATTGCAAGTATGGTGTCAAAAAAAGTGAATGAGCATCTGTGGGGATCACCTTGTGTGACAAAAGGGAGACCAACTACTCAAGAAGTAGCAGTCACGCGCTACAAAGCATTTTGGGTGCGCGGACTCACTGCCCTCTCAGATTGGAGGATGGAGAGCGGACGAGTAAATAGTCACGCTGAAGGTGGGCGGAGCATCCGCAAAGCCTTGTCGTCAAGAGGGTCTCTTCTGTACGGGTGACTCCGTTGGAGGGCATATAAAGGGGCTAAGTCAACTCGACAGGGTCCAATACCCGACGAATCACCATTGGACGGGTGCGGTGAACTTGCCACCTCATACAGTTGCGCTGGAGGCTCGGAGCGCAGAAGCTGGGCAGGGGGAGGTAACGAAATGTGGGAGAGTCCATGCGGGGAAGGCGAGTTACTGGGCTGAGAGTATGGAGAGTACAAATATGGACTCGATGTTCGTCCACTCTCGGACGGCTGGAGTGATTCGTGGTTGAACGCATTGGCGGCAGATGATGGTCGAACAACAGACGGTAAGGGTGGAGGACTGTAAGATCTGTCATTGTATGAACATGATACGGTGGGTCGAGAGGAATTGGATCCATCTGGACGACGGTCATTGACGTCGACGTTAACAGAGTTGACAGGCGCAGAATAAGAATTAGTTGAATGCAGCCTTGAAGTATACGAGCTGCTAGGCGAAGGGTAAGAATGTTTAGAGTGAACATCTTGGAATAGGCCAAATCCAGAGTGTGTGTTGCCCGACCCTGCATAGTCCATCGACGGCCGACGATCGTTTATTTTTGGGTGGCGTTCTTGCTGAGACAGGGGTGGCAGGGACGGTCTACGGGTCTTGTAATCAACATCTTCGTAAGACGATCGAAGGGGCGGCAACGAATGGAGATTTCCGGAAGGAGGTAAGGGTGGCGGTAACGAAAATTGAGGAACCTCCGCGGTGGAGTGATGGAAGGATGGTGAGTGTGTGGAGTGGGTTGAACTCGTTCGATAAGAATTTGAAACGTGTGAATACGTGGGCGGCGACCCGTCAGTGAACGATGCTGACTGCGCTGGGTAAGCAGCAGGGAATGGGGCGTAAGTACGTGTGACAGATGATGGTGTCTTCAAGACATCACTTGGCCGTGCCCGCGAATCGTCGCCCTTACGATTCTTGCTGACGCGAGTACTCTGAAATGCTCCATTTGGGACAACAAGATCCGCCACAGTAGGGATATCGTCGATGGTTCCAAGCTGGTCCACAGTTGCCTGAGTGAAGTAGGCAGCTGATTACACCAGTCAGTGGGAAGGATCACAGATAAAAATGGGCGGAAATCACTCACTCAAGTGCCATTTTCGACGGCCCTTTTCCGTTTCAACCCAGACTGAGTAAGTTTGCTTCACGAGCGGATCCCAGTCTCGGGGAGGTTGTTGCTTATCAGAAGACCTAGAGGCCGTATCACTGGGAGCACGACTAAGAATTGACCCGACACACTAACCCAGTCTGACCTGCGTCCGCGGGTGGCGTGTATTTTTCGTAGTAAAATAAGAACTCCTGCACAAAGCGAGTAAGTCACCAAGTAAACTGTCATAAAAGTAGGACTGACATCGCGAACACGGGACGGGCTCCAACGCCGGCCCTCTGTAAATCGTTCGATACCAAGTCCAGTTATCTCTGTGTGAGGCCCTCTCTCCTCCCAGGCATAAACACAGCCAGAACCGAGTGCAAGACGTTCGTCGGCGTCAAGACGCCTTGTTATCATTGGCAACAAACGGTTTTGAACGGCGTAAAAGATCTTGTGAGCGTCGCGAGTTGAGCGAATACGAACATTAGAACAGGTTGGTCTTTGCTGCATGATGAAGGACGTGGAAGAGAAGAAGAAAGTCGCGATTCAAGCCAACAAATAAGTTGACATAGTATATATGTACTTGCTGAGTCTCGCTCCCAGATCTGGGGAGGTGGTGAAGGAATGGTTTCGTAATTAATTTGACTATTTTTCGACCAGGGGGGAAGGGTTGGCCCGCTTCATGGCCAAAAGATTTGTCATGAAATGGGAGATATTGCCGCAACCTTATTGGTGCGATTGACCCAAAAGGCTGGTCGCTAATCTCGATTGACTGTGAAACTCTATCACTTTACAAGTCAAAATCATTTCTTGTAACGCATATCCCATATTTACCTTAATTTCCCAGCACCCCCCTTCCACAAATTATTCTCATTTCCTGCTATCCCTTCTCCTCCGGAATTACCCGCATCCGCTTTTTCTGTACGACAACGTGCCGAACTTCTTCGAATATTCACCAGATATGCGTCTGCTAAAAGGCCGAATCCCGATTGCATAAAAAAGGCCCGCGATCACCGGAAAGGGCACAAAGTTGAAACAGAGTTCAAATCTACAACAAGGGACGAGGAGATGGAATATATTGCCTGACTGGTTTACATACTTATCTGATAAAGAACTTGGCCCCCTTGGGGCCTTATCTCCCCTGGTGCAGGGCCATGAAATACACCATGAACACACGGCCACCTGGTACCTATGATACTTTGCACTCTCCTTCATGCTTGCGCAAGGTTCGCGGGAGAATTTAACAATCATTTCACTGATTGACAGTGCGGAAAACATGCCAATTGTGCTGATCGGTGGTCCACATGGCGAGTTCTGTGGGCGTGTTGGAACAGGTGAGCGCCCAATCCATCATACAAAAAACTCTTCCAAGCTACTGGTTCGAGCCTTATCATGGAATCTTCTAACCACGCTAAACGTTTCTACTCTATGCTTAACATACAGTCGTGAATGTGCCTTAGCGTAGCCATGCCAGGAAGTTGGCGCGGTGCGACTCAGATCACCATTCGGTTTGGGCAATGATTCATTTTTGCGCACATGCTTACGATCCAATTGGGAGTTCGTCCCCTCGATCCAAACTTTCGTCTTTCCCTCTGTGGCTTTTTTTGAAGCGCTCGCTATATCCTTGCTTTCGGCTTGTTGGTATATCTGCCATCGATATCTCGTCTTCGCAAATTCTTGGGATCATCGATAGTGCGACCACCCTTTCTTTTTCGCCGTCTAGTCGCCTCGCAGAATCCCTGAGCTGCAAGCATACCGAGGCATCTCCATTTCTCAGTATGGATCACACCATAGTACGCGTTCACTACATTGGCCACGATGGATCAACCTTGGACCGGCCAGCGCCCATTATAGATTTTAAGTTCTCGTGATCATTTAAGACGCAAAGTTGGCAAGGTATCTTGGCGACGAGTCCCATACTGAGTCCCCTTCTCAGACTGACCGGCCGCGATCCCAACGCACATTGGCTGACCAATGACGGTGGTCCTGTTTGCTGTCTTCTCAACGACTGAGATTTCATGTTAAGTCCGTCCCCTTCCCTTCCCTCACACTGACAGATTTTTTGGGACTTGCTGAACAATCTAGGCTCCGAATGTTCGTGCTCGCCTTATCCGATGTTCTGGAACGTATCTTGCTTAATACTATACCTTGGACGGCTACACGGAAATCCGATCATCCACATATGGGAGGGCGATGCTGCGAGGCGTCTCTCAGTAACTCCCTACCTT
This sequence comes from Hygrophoropsis aurantiaca, assembly GCA_021014935.1. Classification (NCBI taxonomy): domain Eukaryota; kingdom Fungi; phylum Basidiomycota; class Agaricomycetes; order Boletales; family Hygrophoropsidaceae; genus Hygrophoropsis; species Hygrophoropsis aurantiaca. The sequence goes on from MU267768.1 coordinate 29,002, forward strand.
TGTCAGAACCCAAACACAGAAACGATGGGTGATGTAAGTTTGGGTATATACATGGATAGAGCATCGCACGAGGGCCACAATCACAAGCTCTTGTCTATCGGCTGCAATCGCAACGGTTTGTGCTAGCCGTTCTCGCTGATGAACTTGTGACTTTCTAGAATGTCACTATTGCGGAATCGTCGTATTACAGAGGGAGGATAGCAATAATGCGGGCACAGTGGCGCTGTGGAGTTTCGCATAATGCGGCTTTTATCAGGGAAGCGCAGCGCCATCGTCTACCAGCGGGAAACCCTCGGAGAAATCGAGAGGTAAGTGGACAGGAAGAGACAGGAAGTTAACGTCAAGACCCAGGTACTAGGATAAACATGGAGGTCGAGGGTGATTGTATATTACATCTGACGTGGGGCCGAGGGAGTCAACGGCATGCATGATGCCATATACACAGTATGCGTTTGACTTTCTCCTTTCTGCCAGCCAGTGAATGTCAAGAGGTTTGATGTGCGAGTCAAGTGATGTTCCTGAAGAGAGTATGATTTGCACGATTCATTAAGCCTATTTGACGAGGGTGGCTCGACTCGCACCATTGTCATAACGCCACTCTTCTCGCGAAATGTCAAGCTCCCTTATATTCATCCTGTTACCGGACGTACTTTTGAAATGGTGGCTGGCCGGATTACATGTACTATCTAGCACACACATACAACATTGTATCCAAAAAAAATAATGTTAAAGAGAGCGAGAGCACGACAATGATGTCCCAAAAGCCTACATAGATTGGAAAAGAGGGGTAGCGCAAGAATGTGTCAAATGTGTCCAAAAATGATGCAGAAAGCGGAATAATAAAAAACGATGACGGCGGTTAGGCTCACGCTAAACCAGGATAGAATGACATTAACGCTTCTTCATCAAGGGGGTGCCTTCGAGGCGGCGCTAGATTCTGCAAATAAATGAGAGGGGCAAGGGCTTGAGGATTACCAGTGCGGGGATCTGAACATCCGTGTGGGTCGTGACTTGGTTGTATGGTACTGCCGGTCAAGGATTGCTGGATGAGTAGTCGCGGTGGTGAGGGGTATGGAGCATACTGGGGAGATAATGGATAGAAGGGATGGTCTTCCCGCGGGCCGCGAGGGGGTCTTGTTGGGTGATGACGAGCACTTCTGTACTTCCCTGGCGGCACGGTGATGCGGGAGAGCTCGGGTAGGTCTGAGACCGTGCGAAGGAAGTCGAGGGTATCGTGGGTAAAGTAGGCAACTTCAGCAAACCGATGTTTCAGCAATGAGAAACCGAGAGACAACGGTAGGGAAGCGTAACTCACTCAGATGCCATTTCCGTCGTCCTCGCGACGTTTCGACGAAGACTGAATAGGTTTGTTTGACGAGGCTGACGCGAACACGATCTGAGCCCCTAGTGGGACGAGGGTTTGATCCCATTCTGCGCAGCCAGGTTAGCAACGTCACTTGCAGGGATGGAAATATTTGGAGGGCGCACGTTGTATCCGAGTCGGAGGTTAATTCCACGTCAATTGGCTCGGGGTCTTTTTCATGGTAAAAGAGAAATTCCTGATCATAATGCGCTGTTAAGTCGAGAAAAGACCGCCACGCGGACAGAAAGCTTACATCTCGGACTCGACTTGGGCCCCATCTAACCAGACGCTATCAGCGCATGGCTCGTGGCTGTGTGCTAGATAGATCTCACCTTTTGCCATCTGTCCAACGCTCAATGCCCAGCTATCGAGCCGGTGTGAGATATGTGCAAAGGAAATAAGCGCGGTAAGAACGTACACCAGTAGCTTCTGCATTAGGTCCTCTCTCTTCCCAAACGAAAACACTGCCCGAGGATATTGATCGACGCTCCTCGGTGTCCAGCCGTCTCTTCACCATCGGCAAAGCACCCAAGCAAACGGCGTGAAATATGACTTGTGCATCCTGTGGAGATCTTTTGGCCCGTCAGTCGCAGACTCGTCTGCTAATGATGCTGGTCGTACCGCACACGAAGCATAGTGCAAGTTGGGTGCTGCATATCGAAATAACTATGTGTGCGGCCGCAGCGCGGAGTGTGGAACGGAGAAACGGAGAAAAAGAGAGAAAGAAAGAGGAGGGATACACTGGATGTTAGATAGAGAGTATGGTGGTGTCTTGGTGATGGCCAAAACGAAAGGCAGTGAGTGCTCAAAAGAGCAGCTCCCTAAATAATTGAGAACAAGGAGAACACTTAACCTTAACTCTGTACTTATGTGATGGACAAACGGCTGATGGTCGGTTGCGAAAGCCTGATGGGAAAAGGTCCATCTATAATAGACGCTCATTGACAAGGTTGTACATGGAGAAACATAATAGAGTTTTAGGGATCTCATGTCATCTCGGTGGACCCCCGGAGCACGCATGGAACAATTTGTGTAAATTGTCTGTACAGCACATGCAAACAAACTAAACTTTGTCAGGAAAACATGGCCCAAGGCCAATGAATTTAGTCTCGAGGCCATCGATCTAGACAGCTTAAATTATGACAGCTAAGCCTTCATACATATATCACTGTGGCTTGTAAGTCATTAAACCGGAAAAACACAATGAAGGGCCTGTTCTCATGCCGTACGCCGGTCGACACGGCCGCCAATCCACAAGGCGGCCTACCCCTCTTGGATTTCCTCGTTCAAATTTGGTAGGACCTGCTTCAGTTTCGTTGGAGATAGGCTGACCGTCATCTTAAGAGCGCTGCTAAGGCTCGTAAGCCCTTCTAACAGCTCAAACTTGAACTCAGCACGACAATCTTGTCTTGATAGGCTGTACAGATTCGTTGATATGGACGGGTCCATGGAGGCCCGGTGTGTGATCGGTCATCAAGTCGGCTGATATGACGGGCTATGCTTCTCCCTCCAGATACACTTTTACATTTGATCCCCCCGGGAGCTTTGTTGTTCCTAGTCCCAACGCGGCGATGCACACACCTCGCTGGTAGCCTATCGGCACTAGCAATGGAACTATATGTGAACATCACACATGATAAGCCGCAACTACAAAGCTTGAACTAAAACCGACGGCTGACGAAACACATACATAGGAGTACACACTGAATCGCACGTATTAGCGGACTTCCCGAAGAGAAGAGGAATGTACTCGCTTTCTTCAGATTCCTTACTACTAAAAATCCGGCCGCCCAACGGGGAGCTCGGGGGCATTGACATAGATGTGCCAACCGCTGCGCTCAAACGACGCTCACATTTGGTGCTAGTGAGAGTGTTACAAGTAATGAGCATGCCTATCCTGCTTGCTAAATTACATACCTTATGAAACCGGATCTCATACTGCCTCGAGAGAAGCTGATTTCGCTTGCGCCCGCTCCACTGCTGGCGTGAAAATTTTCGGAATTACATTCAAGAGACAACACATCTTCCTCGATCATCAGCAGCATCAGTGATTATTGGAGATGTATTTGGTGCTGGCTGCAAAGGCTGCCTCCGATCAAATGATATTCTTTCGCGGATAGCACTCTATTGGATATATTTTGAGCTCGCACCTGGGATACATCCAGTTTGAGCGAGTGAAGGCAAAATATATTTGGGGAACCCACACCGTGGCATGCCGCAACTCGAATAAAGTCAAGATACCGTGATCATCCGGCGGCAGGAGCGGCTTGGCCGATTCCTCGTAGCCATCGACGAAGACGAAATTTCGTATTTCGTACAGATTCTCAATAACATTCTCCGGTGTGAAAATTCGCGATTAAAAGGCGGGCTTATAGGCTCGCCCCCTGTTGACACCAAATAGTGAATAGTGAATGGTCAAAAGTACCTAAGGCGTGTAAACCCCAGTCATATGTGCCATGTGCATGTGAAGGTCCCCGTGGCATGCATGTCTAAGAGGACATGGAGTCCAGGTTATGTTAACCGACAGTGTTTGTCGGATTGAATGTGCGTGAGAGTCGGATGGCTATTCAATGGTTTTCAGGGGCATCTGAAATGAGACGAAGGGAATCGTCGAGTGGATTGATTGGGAAAGTCCCCACTCCCCAGATCAGGAGGCGATCGATAAAGGAGAAAAGTGAAGGGAAAAATGCGCATAAAGCGCCCCAATCAAGGGTCCATGTGGGTGATTACAGCACCGAATCCAGATTGGAAAGATGAATCAAAATCTGTAAAGCTGTATCATAACGAAGTATGAGTCTCTCCGAGGAATTTAGAGGGAAAACGATGGTGAATAGTGAAGAAACAAATTTATTTACCGTGCAATCAACATGACACCGCCGCAGCCCTTCTGCAATTTTGCGAACCTACATGATTCGCGCTGACTTGGAAAATAGAAATTATTCAGCGGGAGTAAATCAGCACTGATTAGCTAAGCACGGGTTTCCCTCTTTGATTCTGCATGATCTGGTCTCGAGTCACCATTGCTGTCCGTTCTTTACACCTCTTATCTATCAGAAAATATAGGTCCATTCATATCGAAAATAATCGCGGGATGTCTGTCCAACAACCACCATGGTCGATTCCCACAAAAACTATAGAGGAGCCTGTTTTGAAAGTCTATAATTCATTAACCAAGTCAAAAGTTCGTGTTCGATGGGACCTTTGATCTAACAAGATGGTCTGAAACACTATTTCCAGACTGAATTTGTGCCTACTAATGGTCGCCACGTCAAATGGTACAACTGTGGCCCAACGGTGTACGACGCATCGCATATGGGTCATGCGAGGTGAGCCTACATCTCTTGTTAGATGAAGATGGGTACGACGTGTCCACCAGGAACTACGTGACACAGGATATTCTACGGCGTATAATGACCGACTACTTTGGCTACGATGTGCACTTTGTTATGAATGTCACTGACATTGATGACAAGGTATGATTTGTTGTCATACATCTACCCACTATTTTGACTATCACGCAGATTATTTTAAGAGCGCGTCAAAACCATCTCTTCAACCATTTCCGGTCAGAAACTTCATCTCTGTCGACGGAGCTCCTTGACCAGGTTCGCGACGCCTGGAAAATTTATGTTCATCAGGAAGTATCCAAGGGTCTACCACACGAACAGAGACCGTCATCAGAGGAATACGACACGGCCTGGCCGCGTTTGTCGCAGCTCTTCCAAGACAAAGCTTGGAAGTCCGAATGCCTGAAGCGTGATGAAAAGTTCGAGATGCGTTTTTCGGCTGCTGTAAGTCCTTGCTCGTGGTGGGTAATTGAATTCAAACGTGGCCTTGCAGAATCGGACCTTTTCAGCTCTCGCCGTCGCACGGGAAATGCTTACTTCTAATCAGAAGAGTCAAGATGTGGCGCACAAACTTATTGACGAATCTCGTGATATTCTTGCCGTGTCTCTCGATGAAAAGGCAAGAATGAACGCCTTTTGCTCCCGCGCTGTTCAGGATGGAACTCATGTCTCGTTATAGTACAAAGACACCGTCACAGACCCGTCGATCTTCCGATCTCTTGCCGCTCATTGGGAGTCAGACTTCTTCAAGGACATGGAACGTCTGCGCGTGCGTGAGCCGGACACAGTGACTCGCGTGACAGAATTCGTGCCGGAAATTGCGGACTTTGTCCAAGGTATAATAAAAAATGGCTATGCCTACGAGTTTGACGGGAGCGTGTACTTCGATACTCAAGCATTCGATTCATCTGAGGAGCATGACTATGCCAAATTAGAACCATGGAGCAAAGGAAACAGGGAGTTACTAGAAGAGGGTGAAGGTAAAATTCTATTTGACTCTGTGGCACTGAGAAAGTGCCGACGAAACCGTGGATTTCAGGTGCACTGTCCACAGGCGGTGGTCGGCGATCTGCCTCTGACTTTGCCCTTTGGAAGGCCTCCAAATCGGGAGAGCCCTCCTGGCCTTCTCCGTGGGGTCCTGGGCGTCCTGGATGGCATATCGAGTGCTCCGTCATGGCCAGCGCCATCTTTGGAAGCAATATGGACATCCACTCGGGCGGTATTGATCTTGCATTTCCGCACCACGACAATGAAATGGCCCAATCTGAGGTATGAGCAAATTTCCACATGACTCCTTATCTATGATGCGATTTTTCATTGCTGTAGGCGTACCATAACTGCCGATCTTGGGTCAATTATTTTATTCACACAGGACATCTCCATATAGAGGGCCTCAAGATGAGCAAATCACTGAAGAACTTCATCACGATCGACGTGAGTTCTTAGGAAGAGACTCGGATGGAGACGGAAATTGATTTCTCATCGGATCGACAGGAAATTTTACAGAGATTCACAGCGAGACAGCTGCGACTCGCCTTCCTAACTCAAATGTGGAACGCGAAAGTGGACTTCTCTGAATCGTTAATGACGGGCGAAGTCAAAACGATAGAAACCAGCTTTAATGTGAGTAACCATGGTCATTGGCTTCTGGAGTATATTGGTGACGTTGTAAAAGAATTTCTTTACAAGGGTGAGGGCGGTGGTTAGCCAATTCAGGGCGTCAGGGGATCCTTCAGACGGACAGCATCACTACGAAATTGCCGAACGTGAACTCACTGACGGGTATGCTACCAAGTTACATGACTACTTCCGCTTATCAACCTCTTTATAGTTTTTACGAAAGCCAAACAGCCCTCCGCGCTGCATTATGCGACTCTTTCAATACCCCAGAGGCAATCAAAATCCTCCGGGATCTTGTATCCCGGATGAACATATATATGAATTCCCAGGGGAAGAACATTAACGTCAACCTAGTCGAGAACGTGGCAAGGTGGGTTGGACAGATGTTACGCATGTTTGGGCTCGGCGAAGGAGAGAAGTCAGATCTCGGCTGGGGCCAGGAAGGTGAACACGGCGAACAGGGCACGAACGTCAGTATCGTGAATCTCATTTTTAGCATTCTCTCACGGCTTTATGAACAGCGCGAAGAAGTGTTGATGCCATACCTTCGCACGCTGTCTTCTTTTCGAGATGGCGTCCGACGTCTTGCTATTGCGAGGAATGATAGCTCTATTAAGGATATATTAGCTCTTTGCGATAGGCTACGGGATGTGGACCTGGTCCCACTCGGCGTTGCTCTCGACGACCAAGAAGGCGAGTGCCTAATGATCCACTGACCTGGATCGTTATCTTACGTTCGTACAAACAGATGGGGAAGCCCTTGTCAAGCTCGTATCGCCTTCAGAGCTGCTCAAAGCACGCGAAGAAAAGCGACTCAAGGCAGAGGCTCAGGCTGCCAAGAAAGCAGCAACAATTGAGGCTGAGCGACAGAAGCGCCTCGCCAAGATCGAGAAAGGCCGTGTACCCCCTTCTGAGTTATTTAAACCACCCAACGTACCGGAAGACTCTTACTCTACATGGAACGATGACGGAGTCCCGCTGACCACTGGTGATGGAAAGGAACTTAGTAAAAATCAACAGAAGACCGTGCTAAAGAGCTGGACCACGCAGAAGAAGTTGCACGACGACTTCCTGGCATGGCAGAAGGAGAACAGTCAATAGACGTAAGGTGTCGATCTACTTTGTTATCATAGTCATCATCTATTTGTATGTATAACGCACAACTATACGGCGGTCACCAATCACACGCATCAACGACGAGTTTCGCAATCTTTTCCAACCCTACTTGGTCCTCATCATTGAAACCAGCATGAGCCAAGCAATCCAGATCTAAAACCCCAAGCACAACATCTTCACCATCCCGATTGAGAATGAGGGGGCAGACGATCTCGCTTTTGGTATCACCGTCGCACGCAATATGACCAGGATAATCATGGACGTTTTCAACGAGCATGGTTTGCCGCCGAAGATATGCATCCGCACAGACCCCGCGGGATCTCCCGGGGCTCACGTTGATATATTGACAAGCTGGTTTACCACAGTAGGGACCCAGGAAGATGGTACTGATTGCGTCATCGATGTCAATGGTATTGACGGCCGTGCTGTCGCGTGCATCCGCAGGTTTGGATTTCGTGACGAAGCGGGGCAGTGGGAAGAGCACTGGGATGAGGTAGAAACCTGGAGACGAATTTAGCAGCGGCACTGGCAGGTTAGAAAGTATATCTTTAACATCGTTGGTTGGGTTGATGAATGTGAAACAAATATGTAGTTCAGGGTAAATGATTTTGGGAACTTGAAACTTCTCTGTTTAAGTAGGACGGTATAACGAGACTCACCACACCAATTTACAGCGCGATCGCTGCCTCCAAAATGAAGCGGGAACGAGAGCAAACTGCTATAGATCAAAGATGCTGCAATGGAAAGATTTGTGACCTGCGGAAGTGAATCAAAGTAATCAGGATCCCAAATCAATAATCGATCGGCTTGATATGAATACTTTGAGATGAAACGTTACTTGAACATTTCCAGACCTACCCAGTTACGTTGGCCAGATAGCACTATGGACAACTGGTTATGTACATGATCCCAGAATTCAATCTTTGATGTGATTGTAGCGGGTACAAGTGATGCATCAGCATGAGGCATGTTTCGTCCAGCAGTGAATGATCAATGATGTTCAGACGTACCTTGGTCTGGTAATCATTGAATAAGATAAGATGACCGACGGGGTTAGCCGGTCATCAGTCTGATCCTGTTCAAGCCCCGATTCTCTGTTTCATTCAACTTGATACGATGGCACCATATCTCGAGTCTGTCAAGGTATAAGTGGTCTGATTTTTCTGCTTTCAAATTCAATTCCTAACAGGAAGATCAAGTCATTTGCAGATGTTACGATAACAGACGCTGGCGTCAACACATTGGAATTTCTGGAGGCTGCCACCGGTCTTCTAGGCTTATTCGGTGAGGATATCACTTTTTCTGTGCTCTGATTGTTAGTGATGACACTGATCCTCGTTACTCACCCTTTCAATCATGCTGCACTCAGATCTCCTCGGATCCGCCGCTTTTGTCGTGGTACAAAAAGATATCAAAGGCAACATCACTGTAAGAAGCATTTCACATTCGAATTCCTTGATTTCAATTTGTGTGAATATCATATCTAAACCAATTGTTCGTGTCTTTAGAAAGTCCGCACGAGGTACGATGCTGTCCCAGACAAATGCGCCACCCTCGAACAGCTAGTTATCAACGAGAAAGGAGAAAAGAAGCGCACAGCAACGGAAGGCCTTATGTGGCTCATACGAGGGCTGTCATTCACGTGTAAGGCCCTGCAGAATGCACAGGCAAATCCAGAGGAGCAGAAACTTTCGGTGGCATTTACCAAGGGCTACGACGATAGTCTGAAAAAGTTCCACGGATACCTGGTCAAACAACTCTTTGCGGTAAGCGGCTCATTTCTCGCCGCAATCTACGGTTGATCAATATACTTGCTGGTTGATGGACATCGGGATCAATGTAGGTCGCGATGACTGCGTGCCCCTACCGAAAAGACTTTTTTGTCAAACTGGCAGCAGATCCCAACGGAGGTGAACCGGTACCGGACGACAAACTCGCTGAGGACTTGAAAAGTTGGCTTGCGGGATTGGAGAGTATCGTACAGCGGATCGAGGCATTCTATGCTGAAGGAAAGTACGGAGAAGGACTATAATGGATGGCTTGTGTACACTAGTGCTGTATTGCATGTATCCCAATTGTAGCATCGCGACCCAGTCGATCAGTTCTCTTGTAGCCAACGATTCAACTTATCGGAGGTAAATGTATCGATCTCTAAATATACAGCTGCTACGGATACATACCTATAGTAGCATGAGCATGAGACAGCAACAGAGGGCGATATTAGTATAAATTTATCTGTCCTAGGATGTGCACTTGAGAGATCCTGAGTATAGTGTGATTTTCATAGGTTGATATGTCCTCGGCAACGACCACCTTCACCCCTTGTCTTAACGCTCACGCGAGTCTCTTGGGTTGGGTTTCTTTATTTTCCCCCGCCTTTATGAGGATCGTGCGTGCCCGATCCACCGCCTCCTTCGACCTCGGATGGACTTGCTGGTGCCAGGTGGTACGAGTCCTTAGCCTGGTCTCGCTCGTGCACAAGCGTCATATGCTGTAGTTCAGCAATAAAGTTTTCTAGCCTTTCATTCTTCCTATGGCGCTGTTATATCGACACCAACACCACGTTGTCAAATTTCCAGCATAGATAACCAAAAGTGACCCAAGGACGCACAGAAGGTCTGCCGACGCGATCAAGCCATTTGAAGGTGTTCATGAGCATGTATACCATCGTGATGACGATGATGACACCAAATGAATATAACCATATTCGTACGATTGTAACAATATCTGTCCAGCTATAATGGGGGTTAATCGAGTGAGGTACACTCCTTGACTTTAACTTACCCTGCATGGGGCGCTGCGCCTGATATCCAGCCAAAAAGTGCGAATACCGTTGCGAGAACGTCGACCCCAAGCACAGCCGCAAGAAGCTGGAATGACGGCCATTCGAATCCACCTTGTTTGTACAATGTCAGCCAGCTTCTTAGGCACGTCAGAGTATACGAGTTCAATTAACCTGAATCTGGACCTTGGCTAAGTCTGGTGATGAAGATCACCCAAGATTCCGTAAGTGCGACTTCCAAGAACAATATCTCCTGTATGCTAAACCAAATGTCAATGACAACTTTCTTTGACCGTGTCGGCATTTAGTAATCGAGGTACTGGTACCAACCTTCCAAAATTCTGCACAATTCCACCACGGTCATTAGACCGCACGAGGAAGAGCGTACCGCGCATAATCCATGTTCCAGCAGCGAGTAAAAGTCCCATGACCGAAGAGATGATCCACACTTTTGGTAGTTGCCAGTCGACAGGCTTACGTGCATAGGGGGCATTATCGTATGCAATGGCGAGTGTAGCAATGCTAAAGAACTATGAGAGATAGTCTTGCAATAAGGTGTATGTCAATTACTCAGCGAAGATGGCAATGAAAACGATTAGATCGACCCGGATTGTCTCATTAAGAATGAGCATCGACAACATCTAGGTTCACAAAAATCAGCGCATGATTCAACCTCTGGTTTATAAACCATACCAAATAAACCTCCAAATGTATACAAAGAGCGATACGATAGACGATGTATGCTTTCATGCCTGTAATCATTTAAGGCTCAACATGCATAATGGCATATGTTAAGTTGACGACATACGGTGAAAGATCTGCCGAGCGACTTTGATACTCGTAATGATCGTACTGAGACCTCTGAATTCAAATGTCATTTAAAACGGCGAACAAGATGAGTCATATAAATTGGACGAACTCGTCGAGGAATACGACATCGGCGGCAGAGCGAGCTGCATCTGATGCACCCTGCACAGCGATACCACAATCGGCCTTCTTCAATGACGGAGCATCATCTGTGAACGAAAGGTTAGTATTCAACCGCATCGCAAACAAAGCGACGCTGTATCGTAAATCGACTTACTAACGCCCTACAAACCCAGATATTTATCAGAATCAGATCACGAGGAATAAACACCACGAAAATACTAACATCTCCAGTCATAGCCGTCAAATGACCCCTCTGTTGCAGCATATCCACAACCTGGTACTTGTGCTCGGGAAATACCTCCGCAAACCCATCTGCAGCTTCCACAAAATCGAACACTTCGGTGCCTTTCATGCCCCCGCCCATCAAGCGTTGACTGTCGAACACATTCGTGCCCAACGAGAGCTGTTTGCAGGTTTCTTTGGCGATCGCGACCGCATCTCCCGTGAGCATCTTGATGTGAATGCCCAGATTGATGGCTTCGGCGATAGTCTGTGAGGATGGGAGACTAAACGAATCAGTACACTAAAAGGTGTAATATCACATACGGCGGCGGTATCAGGACGAGGAGGATCAGACATGGCCATTAATCCAAGCAACTGCCAATCCTTGTCTTGCTCTTTGCACGCAATACCCAAACTCCTGAACCCACGCTGTGCAAACTCATTGGCCATCTCCCGGTAGTGCTCTACCGTCGACTGGGAGAAGCCCGAGAGCTTCAATATCCTAAAAATACCAAGGGAGAGTCAATGCATGACAAGGCTGGCACTCAACACAGATTTACGCGTTCGGGGCACCCTTTGCACACGTAAATCGCTTTCCATCCTTCTCCACTTCTGCGGTGATTCTCTTGGAGACTGGATCGAAAGGCGTAAACTTCAGTGTCTTCCATCCTCCACGAAGGCACTCCTGAGCCTTTGGATAATCCTAATAGCGAACGTCGGTTATGCACCGTTTTCCACTGCTGTCAGCGAACCATACCTTCAGACCAACGATGGTAACCTTGTCGATCGGGTCGAGACTTTTGATATTGTGTGAAGAGGCGAGGACGGCAACAGTCATGAACCAAGCTGGCTCTACACCCTCAGCAATATATGGCTGGTTGAGAGAAAGCTTGTTGGCCGTCAGTGTACCTGCAGCAAAACATCAGTCAAGTCGACTTCCAAACGGAGTGACAAGACGTGCCTGTTTTATCTGAGCACAGCATGTCAACTCCTGCTAAGGACTCGATGGCAGTAAGCTTCTGTACGATGGCTTTCCTCCGTGCAAGATAAGCAGCGCCAACAGCCTAAAGAGAAATAATATATATATTGTTGACACGATACGATTCCAAGGAGATCTTACCATCGTGGTCGTAGTGACGCAGGGTAAACCAACAGGTACTCCAATGATCTAAACAGAAGGGAGCGTCACTGAATGGCCCTAGATAACAATGCAGAGATGCCTACAAAGAAAATAAGCGCGTATACGAGCAAATTGTTCTCTTGAGGTGATGCTATTCCGATGCTCCTGTGGAGAATTGCGATCATCAGTTCAGTTCATCATGCTGGATATATTAGCCAAATGATGTTTATATGCTCACCTGAAGAATCCTCCGATCCAGACAATGAATATGAACACGATAACCATGACGAGCAGAGTTGTTCCGATTCCTCCGAGCACGGCCTGGAAATGTCCACGCTCGTGCGAGGAGAGTACAAGTGCGGCAGTACGTCCGACGAAAGATTGTGGTGCAGGCATTTGAACGACCGCAATAACCTGGTTAAATGTCGAGAGTCGAAACGCAGGTGAGCAACAAGCGTGGACCGGGAACATGATATTAGATGATTAGACAAACCTTTCCGCGCTTGATGCCACAAGTATAGTAAGCAATGTCTCCAATGTACTTCTCAACAGCAAGAGATTCGCCTGTGATTGCGCTCTGATCGACAGAGCACACCGAAGGACCTCTTGCCATCTCTTCGTCATCGCCAGCCTCCTCAGGCTGACGCGTGCTGTCCGAATCGCTATCGCCGTGGCCGTCGGTGTTATTCTTGCCGTTTCCATTGTTTCTGCCATTACCGTTTCCTTTGCCATTGTCATTGTGACCGCCTGTGGCCTCTTTTTCCCGATCGGCTCTCTCGTTCTTTTCGAGGAGACCGCGAGACTTTGATCCATCCTTGTCCGAATAGTCTGCTACGATCTGAATAAACGTCAGGAGGGAAAATGTATCGTAACACAGCATACACGCGCCTTGGCATCCGCAGGTATAGTATTGCCTTCCTCGATAACGACCTGCAGGGAGAAAGGTTCAACCAAATACACATCTGTCATATTACACCAAAGCGAAAAAAGGTTCGGGCTTGGGCCCCTAATTTACGCGGACTAAGTACCAGCCATCGCAGGAAGCTATCAAAATGCTCCCTCGCGACCGAGAGGTGTTGAGGGTGCAATACGGCAAGAAGAAACCCGCATATATGCGTTGAGATTTTGAAACGCGGACTCACGACGTCACCTGGTACGAGATCTCGCGCTTCAATTGTTTTTTCTCTGCCATCTCGGATGGCAGTAGCGCGAAGTGCGATTCCGGCTTTGAGTTGTGCGACAATATCCCCAGCTTGTCTACGGGCCGCACATTTGAAAGGTTAACAGTTATAAACGACAGAGAAAAGAATCCACGCACTTTTCTTGATACCAGCCCACACTGGCGTTGAGGAGAAGGATTGCAATCTATCGTAGGGTGTGAGCTGTTATATCGAAAAGAAATCATAGCAGAGAGATACGATATCGGAATGCGAAACTTGGCGCCTTTGCGCATATATGCGTCGAAAAATTTACAATGAGAATCACTTACGATGACACCGAAATCGATCCAATCACGAAGGCCAGCTGCAAGTATAACGGCGATTTCCATAACATACAATATAGGTCCGCGAAAATAACCAATGAACTTCAGGAACTGATTTTCCTTCTGACTGTACGAAATGTCAGGGCAACATTCGCGACAGCCTTGTGGATGTCAAACCTCTCAAGTTCGTTATAACCAATAGCTGAACGACGTTTGTCAGCCTCAGCACCCGTAAGACCCTGCTTGATGTCAGTCCTCAGCCAATCTGGTGGAACCTTGCAAATCGAAATGATGAGTTTCCGAAACCGTATACAAGTGGCACGCTCACCCGTTTCTCCGCCTTCCCGCCTTTCTTGACTTTTTTCCACGGAGCATACCAAAGACGAACCATCGTCGTATCGTCGTCCTGGTCAACGTTCCCCTGCGCGTGTTCAGCCTTCTCCGCCTCATCGTGGGCATATTTGAGCAAGGCTTCGTATTCGTCGCCTCCATAGGCTGATTACGCCTGCATAAGCTTAACTTTTCTTGATGTTTAAACACAAACATACGATCGTCCTTGTGGTCATCGGTACTGTGATTTACAGCGGTATCTGTGTCGCCACTATTCGCAGGTCTTCGGCTGCGGTGTCGGATAGGCATTGTAGGTGATTGAGACGGTCAATGTGCTCCTGTATTTCTTGGGGTGTACCCATTTTGTATACGGATATGATTTGAAACGGGAACGACGTCAGAGTGCTAGGCTGAGGAAACAAGAAACAAGAATAGCACGATAGACGCGCACGTGACCTCAATATGACGGCGCGATTTCGTCACGTGGCGTTGGACATCCCTCGTTGCAAAATCTCCCTCGAGGTATAAATTAGATGATAATGTGTATATATACAATGCGATGATATGAAGAAAATGACGCTTCCAAGTTTTATGCGTACGGTATCTACACCGTTCCAGGCAGGTCGCCCATCTCATTTGCCGGTATGTATCTGAACTAAACTTAGCGGGAACTCGTGGAGAAGTTCTGGCTCCATGATGTTGTGGGTCGGTAAGCCACTTCTTTCTATCCCAAAAGTTATGACGTGATTGCCAGCTCCCGTCGTTGAGGATGGGGGTTGGAGTCATTCGGACATCGTCGAGTCTGTGCATAACCTGGCACATCCGAGGCCAAGTACCACACCAAGGAGTGAGTTTACCCACTCAGGCCGTCACCACTGAATTATCTTCAAGGCCATTATAGAGGTGCCACAAAGGCAAGCCCACGAAGGGGCCACAAGAGGCCGCGTCCGCGTGAAGACAGCAGCGGTGTCTGGACGAGATGGACACGCGGTGGGTATGTACCAGGTATAACTCATGTCACACCATGATATACGAGGTGTTTGTGCGGATGCGTCCGGGTTTCGGCGACAGCGAGGGATGCGTTTGTCCCGGGTCACTCTTATCGAATCAGACTATCGCTGAGTACGATGGACTGGAAAAAGCATCGCTGGTTCGGGTGCGAGTTGGGAGGTGCGTATAGGAGAGATGGGATTAACCAGGGTCTCTGATTGGGTCTGAGAGCGGGTATTTGTGGTATAGGGCTGAGGATCAATACGAAGACCTGAAGACCGGATATCCAGCACCCGCGAAGAGCGCTTTCCAGAAGTCCGCAAAGGATGCGCATTTCCAGACGAATGCTCGATATCTGAATTGAATCCAAAGGGAGATTTCCCCCGCGCTTCGTCATCAGCATACTGCAGAGCGTGTCCAAGATAGTGTTTAGGTACTGGGCCTGCCGGCCCAGAAAAGGCGCCCCCATCCCCATTCACACTGGTATCAAGATCCGTATCCACATCCTGATCCGAGCTCAGATCAAGGAGGTCATCGTCACGACTACGATGGCGACGGCGCCGACGCACGCTGCCCCTCCTGACGTGGTGGCGAATACCAAAATTATTCATCTCATGAGACCCATCCGCGTCCTCGCTAAGGCTCGTACGGGAGCTCATCGAATCTAACGACATCCGGGCGGGGAACGCAGCTCGGATCGAATCGAAGAGATTGAAGGACGAGGTGATGGCTATGGGGTGGTGTGGCGGCGGTACGTTTGGGCGCGAAGAAGTATGTGTAATGGTAGATCCGTGTGTGGAGTGGTGGGACTGGGGGATGGAGGTCGACTTGGGCTTCGGCAGGGGGACACCATCCCGCGGGATGACAAGCTCCGTCCGCAGGTGAATGGGGTCGGTGGGCCAAAGGTGGTTTGCGCGGCGCAGTGCCGCTATGGGGACGCCATACCGGAGTGCGAGGCGCGGAAGAGTGTCGGTAGGTGTGACCTTCAAATTCGCGTTTATTATTCAAGACCGCATTAAACATTCGAAATTTTGAATTGACAAGGGGGGGTTAAGACGTAATAACGGACGTACAGTGTGTATGATTTCGGAAGACACATTGGCATTTTCATTGTGCCGTTCATCTGAGCACTGACGGTCATGGGTAGATGGAAAGTCACGGTCATCATGAGTTCCAGGGTGTTTGTAACTGGTATCATCAAACTCGGATAGCCCGCTTATAAGCCTCGAAAGTCTGGGACGCGTAGAAGTCGGTGGGATCATTAGAATGGAATGATTCGAAACGGAATTATTGTGCAACGTCAACGGGTGGGTATCCAAGTCCGAGTCAGAGATATGACTGTGTTCAATGCCGTCGTCATCGTGGATAGAATTGGAGGATGATGATATGCCATAAGATTGTGAGCTGGAATTCGAGTGTGTATGAAATGGTGCGGTATAATTGTTTGTGAGGAGTTCGTCCCACTCGTCGAGATCGAGCATATAGAGCTGAATCGACAGGAGGGACCAAGTGGGGGAAGTGGAAATCAGGAATAAGAGGATATGATAACCCTAAATTTGGGTCTACTAAATTGGTACGCGCCGTAAACAGGACGACTTTGCCAGCCAGGCCCCAGGGCGGCAAGAGAAAATCGACCATCTCTTGCTCTTTGTGTTATCGTTGTCACATCGTTGCAGGAAAACTTGATGCGAATTACAAGTTCTCAAGTTACAACTCGAGTTTGTAGGTAGTATCATCTACAGCGACTATGATCAACCGGAAGTCAAGACGCTACGTTGGCCGGAGCACGTTGCGCCATTATCGGCACTAGTAAGTACTCAACAGAGAGCCCTACCTGCCGATCATCATGATTCATGATGCCAGCTAGAACGCCATGCGTGATATACAATTAATGGTGTTTCCCTTGACGGAAGCTGATCGCATCTGCTGCTGGCTTGCTGACAATTATGGGCGATTGCCTTTCAACGAGTCGGGCTGAAGATGTTCATATAGATCAATGCCGAGCAGCTGACAATCCTTTCGTTAGGTTCAAACAGTTTTAGGTTGTCTAAGCGTAACGTTCTGGATGCTGAGCGGTTTCTCACTCTGTATTGGGGTGTGTGCCAGTGTTCTTCAAGCCTTTATTACCCTCAGATCAATGCAATCCTCCTTCCGCACAGAGTAATTGCTGCCAGATGTTTGCGAAAAATATACAGGCGGCCGATGGCACAATAAAGTCGGTCTGAGCGACCTGCATGACGGTCCTGTTCGATTATGACACCTACGACAACCAGAGGGGCGTCCATTATGGTTCTTGTCGGTTTTCACGTCTTACGCAGCTTCTCCTCGGGAACCTCTGCGGAGACAATCGTCGGATTTTGCGCCATCAATGCACGATTAAAAATTCTAGGCATAGAGTTATGCGAGATGGATGATCCCGTCCTGCCTTACTCGCAGTGTCTCGGTTTCGATGGCATCAACGGGACGCAAAAGCTTGCACGGACGCTACTGCTCTGGCAAGGGCACGAGCTCTCCTTCTCCGACTGTTCGGTTTTCAGCGACAAGATTCTGCAGGATATGTTAGGGCAGGATGATAGTGAAGGCTCGGAGGCAGCGGCAAATATGATGATCTGCCCAGACTTAAAATGTCTCTAAATATCCGATTAGCCAAGTTTTGAGGCAAAGGAATTCGTGGATATGCTCAAATGCCGTTGACAATGGTCCGAGGGGCAGGTTTCGGATCGAACAAGTGTCTGTGCGGTGAGATGACTACTAGAGTTGAGCTACCTCTCCCGCCAGAGGACGTGGCAAGCGAGAGCAGACAGGGGAAGCGTATGCGTGCGTGTGCAGCCGTAGCGGGAGGCGCCCGGATCCGGCGAGACGACGCGCGACCAGATATTGATGAAGTTGTAGAAGGACTTGACATAGTGGCTGACTCGTTGATTTGTATAACACTCGCGCGTCATTGTGGCGTGTCAGTGGTTTTTATGAATTGGTGTTCGAGTCACAATTCTTAGCTTCAACTCCTAAGTTACAACCACGATAACGGTGAGTGAAACTCAGAAGCCTTATCACACTAGCTAATGGATTAGTACAGCTCACCCTCACACTCACTAAAAACAACCCTAATGTCTCGCCGCACTCAATTCTTCGGAATTCCGTTGAATAAAACAGCAATTATGGCACGTGGAAGAGAAGAGGAGCGCAAATCACAGACCAACCCCAACGTAGAGACCATTCCTGAACGCGACTTCGACTCCTTGATGGCTAGCATTCATTACCGCTCGAGGATTCCTTTGCGCAAGGCCTGTTGAGCTCGTGAGGGCTCCCGGCAAAGCCGCCCCATTCTGGTGCATGGCACTCGCAACGAATAATCCCGACGAATCGAATCTGCCACTGACAGCACCAAAGCCTGAGGAATATGCGTTGCTGAAGCAAGTGCTGGAGACGGACTGTGAGCCAGGATGGTATTACGCAGCTTATTGAAAGGTGCCACTGCTCAGCGCTCAGCAGCTTGGAGTCTTGGACGTCCGCTTGCCAGTGTTATCTATAAATTATATATAAAATTGCAAACTTTCGATTTGTCATAGCTCATCTGATTCGATAGGACTCGATCTTCAACGTTGAACATTCAACACCAATGCACATAGTTGTCTCAAACCGTCGGAAAACATATAACTGCTGGCTCGAGTGAGTCACGTTGATCTGCGTTACAGCGACTCCGAGCTCGAGCCAAACAACGACAGCAATCGTACAGCATGATGCGATCACTTTCACGGCAACGTGGTCACAG
>MU267769.1:0-27362 GCA_021014935.1 Hygrophoropsis aurantiaca
CATCAGTCATACTATACATGTTTGTCCCGTAGTGCTTCAGCTGAAGGCACAGTTATCATGCAAGCATTTGACAGACGAAAAATCACAGGAGGAGCATCAGGCTGGCTCAGGCAAGAATACAGAATGCTGGAACTATTAGATGAAATTACCTTATTGAAATACAATAATGAGTGTCCTGAATTTATACAAGGTCATCGGCGTAACTCTCTAGCTAGTCTATACCAACAATGGAAGGGTAGGTTGTATGTCCCTTGTAGGGTCCCTCGTCAGATTAGATGGAATGCTGCAGACCCTCTCAACATTGACAATGGACTAGATAATGTAGAGTGGAAGGTTGTAGATAAAAAAAAGTTCCTTGAGGAAAAGAAAAAGGTGGAATTTATAAACTTTGTTCCTGCAAAAGGTTCTAAACCGGTGGAGACTACTATCCTTGAGAAAAGGAAAGCTGAAGATGAGTTGGTCAATCCCATTATAAAAAAGAAAACACCAAGCTCAATATTCGGTACTGAAATGGCAGAGAATCAGGTTGGATTAAAATGGGATAGTGTTAACTACAGTTGTGCCTATGATTCTCTATTTACAATTTTATTCCATATATGGTTTGCAAGTCCACACAAATGGAATAAGCATATGAAACACTTTACAGAGTTTACTGACCTACTCTTAAAGGGTTTTCAGCAGACAATAGTTAGTACTGTGAGCATAGAAGAAGTAAGAGACAACGTACGATATAGCCTCAATAAATATAATGATGAAAATTTTCCTTTAGGTCCATCTTTAACTAGTGTCAGTGAATTAGCACATACTATGTTAGGTACTGAACAAGATTCATTTGCATGGATTAGATGTGAAAATTGTAGTGCAAAAGTACCTACTGGCAAAAAGATTAACCACATATATTGCCCCATTGTTAACAGCGCTTCATCTACTGCTGATTGGTTAACACTTAAATGGTTTACTCAGCCTTGTAATGCTACACTTTGTTCATCCTGCAACAATATTGTTCATGGACAGTGGCAAAGTGACACTCCTCCAAAAATGCTAATGCTAGACATATTCAGTCAGCAATTAAGCATATCCCATCAAGTCTGCGTAAAAGGAAACAAGTTGAATACAAAGTTACACTTAAAGGGTGTAATATACTACAAGGATAAACACTTTACATCTATTGTGATTGACAGTCTTGAGCATGTCTGGTACCATGATGGAATGACTTCACCAAAATTAGTGAACTGCAATGTAGACTTGTCAGCTTTATCTCCTTCTATGTTGATGAGCAGGAATGGATCAAGTGCATGCCTTGTCATATATTCTAGATTATTGTGATTGCACTAGTCTTAGCTGAAAAAGGCCTCGTATTTGCCAGAAATGGCCCACTAACTAGCTAGTGAACTGTATTACCCGTGAGATACGAACTGTCTTCCTTAGGGTGACTCGAGGGTGTGATCAAACCGACAAAGCGACGTGAAAATCGCCAATATTTGAAGACCGGCAGTGTGCGAGGCGGAAAACGAGTACACGGTCAACAAGGTGGCGGTCAAGCCCTTTGAAACCCTTAAGCATATCAAAAGCCACAGCTTGATGTGACAACTCTTCGGCAGCCAGGGAGAATGGAACTATTGTATAACACTACGGATCGAGATGCTTATACTTGATGGTAATTTTCTACCAATTCTATGTAGATCACAAACTTATTCCTTCCATATGATATCTTCCGACCAGGCTTCATACTTATCCGCTACAGTCAACATCTCATTTCCCTTCTTCCGCAGAGATTTTATGGTAGCCTCATGAATCGGCAACCTCAAAGGAGGGTCATCGATATAGGCAACTTTATGGACCGCTGCAGCGAACTTTTTAGGGTCACCGGTGAAATGTTCGAAGACTTCCGAAGAAGCGCAGATGTTGCGCCATGCGACTGTCGGGAGAGATGGATCTGTATAGGAGGGATGAATCGGCTCGACGACCGCATTATCGGTCGGACATTTTGTGCGAAATGGTCCAGGTTCCAAGAGGATCACCTACACAGAAATCACGTTATTTTGTGTTAAGTTTACTAACTGATCACTACCTTGATATTCCAATTGGGGTCCAATTCTTTGGAAAGTGCCTCGCTCAGCCCTTCCAAGGCTAAGAAAAGAATATACATGAAAAACTAAATGATGGTCATAAAAAATACCACCAACCAAATTTGCTTGGGAGATGATTGAGTCACATGAATGTACTCTTAATTTTAAGCACGCCATACCTTGCAGCATAATAGCCGACACCTGCAGTTGCCTGAATGCCAGATTGCGACGATACTTGCAGGAGCCTTCCACCTGGCGGAGAATTATCGTCACGGAAGAACCGTATAGCCTCTCGACTAACGTTTGCCGCGCCCCAGAAATTGACCTCGAAAAGAGTTCGAGCTGTTGTATCCCGCGTACCTTCGATTTCGGCGACAACACCAAAACCGGCATTGTTCAAAACGAAGTCGACTCTGCCATAGGCAGATTTTGCTTCCGCAAATGCTAATTCTATGTCGGTCGGCTGAGTGACATCCAGCTTTATAAGCAAGAGTCTGCCACGTGGGAATTGAGCAGCAAGGTCAGCCAAAACCTCAGGTTTGCGAAGGGTAGCAACTGCAATATCGCCTTGTTGCAAAATGAACTCGGTAACAGCGAGTCCCAGACCTGATGAAGCACCAGTAACTGAAAACAAGTGTCAGTTATCTGTAAGTACATGATGGATTTTCTGATCAAGCCACATACTCAACCAAACTTTGGGAATTGACATCTCGAAAATGTGTTGGGTATTTCTGGTTTTGGATGCCCGGGAATCTTTTGGTTTGGGGTACTTCAGGAACTGAAACTGAAAGCTCTAAGGTGTATGAAGTACTTCACAATGATTGTTGATATATCCTGGGTACCGAGCCCACAAACTCCGTTTCGAGCTGCTAGAACGACGCGTTGGTTCGCCGCTCTGGAGCGAAAATGATATCGCAGGTACCTTTTCATCGGTTGCTGTTACCGTCCAAAAAAGCTCAATCGATTAGATCAATTTCGGTGAATCCAAACAAAGGAATGTCCAAACCTACAATCTGGCCACCTATCAGTGCAGAGCAGTTCTAGCCGCCAGACAGGACTTCGCTGCCGAGCGCATGGAGAGGAGTTTTTGGCGTTTGTACATTTCTGGTACGAAGAAAAACTAGGGATACCCCCTTGAAGTTGAATTGGCCATATCATTTACGCGAAGAACACCATATGCACCATGATGGAAGAATTCCGCCAGGAGAATCTGGCACCCGTCATCAGAACTTCCCTGCAGGCTGCCAATCAAAATTCGGGATCCTTTGTTCTCGTCCGAATCGCATAGTTGTCACCAGTCGTCATTACTACAGCACATGCGAGCATTTGATGGCGGTGATGGTACGACATCAAGATGTTATCTTGGTTGATCTTCGAGTTATCCCCTTCAGAATCAATGACGCATATCCCTCATGTGCTATGAACCTTATGATTACTCAAGCCACATCGCCGTTTCCCAGTAGATACGATGTCATCACAACTCGCTCTCTTCCTCACAGAAAAATCAGGATCATTTAGCCTAGGCGATGCCGAGGTACCAAATCCTGGTCTTGGAGAGCTCCTTGTCAGGGTCCAATCAATCGGATTAAACCCTGTCGGTGAGAGGAAACCTTTGCATTATGCACTTATTTTATGTGATTAAATATTTGACTACAGACTGGAAAATACAAGCGGAAGGTCTATGGGTTAAAGACTATCCCGCTATCCTAGGTCATGAGGTTGCAGGCACCGTGGAAACCATTGGTGAAGGAGTCACCCAGTTCGTCAAAGGAGACAGAGTGTAAGTTACAACTGTTTTTGGCGCGAGTCGATGTTCATGGTCCAATTTGAATTAGATTCCACCAGTGTACGACGGGTATAGAAGGTGGTAGAAAAGCCGCTTATCAGCAGTTCGTTATCGTCCCCGCTTCGATTGCATGCAAGGCAAGTATTTCCGCATGAATCCATGATGTATCGCTGACGCGCATTCCTCAGCTTCCAGACAGCTTGACGTTCGATCAAGGCGCCTCTCTGTCAGTTGGTATCGCCACAGCTTCTATTCCACTGTATTCGCAACCTCAAATCGGTATCGGTTATGAGGCACCATGGAACAACGGTCGCGGAAAATACCAGGGGCAGCCTGCCCTCATTCTCGGTGGATCTTCTTGCGTAGGGCAATATGGTAAGCTGCTAAGCTATCTTGGTATGCTCCAGATTTACCCTCACTTTCAGCGATCCAATTTGCGAAATTGTCTGGATTTTCTCCTATTTTCACGACTGCCAATGCGTCACTCCATAAGACGAGACTTCTGCGACTCGGTGCTACACATGTGATCGACCGCGGTCTTTCTTTCTCCGATGTCTCGCAAGAGATTTCAACAATAACTAAAGCACCCATCAGTCTCGTATATGACGCTATCTCCCACGACGACACCCAAAATGGAGGATACGAGATTTTGGCCCCCGGGGGTCACATTGTCATTACGCTTCCTCCAGCCATCAAGAGGAAAGAAGGCGATCAAAAACACATCGTACCCGTGACTGGAAATTTCCATGAGCCCGAGAATATGGAGTTTGGGGCGGTTATATGTCAACATCTAACGAAACTTCTCTCAGATGAGGATATTCAGGTATGACTGTTTATCTCTCGGTATGGCTGGATACCATAATAAATCGCGCTTTCTAGGCCAACACGGTGGAGATTGTTCCTGGTGGCCTAAATGGAATAGTGGATGGACTGGAGAAGTTGAAAACAAACAATCGTGTCAGTGGTAAGAAGCTTGTCGTTCGCCCTTGGGATACCACAGTACTTTGAGTAACGAGTAGCGTAACTACATGTCATCTATTGAAGAATAAGTCTGGCAGTGCGAGTCCTGCTGAACTTGGATTTTTTCGATATCGCAAAGACTTCCAGTGATGACTGATGCAGCCAAGAATAACCTCCTGATCTAAATGTGCTATTGGCAGACACAACAAAGGACGCAGATAAGTCTAGGTCCTACGTTGATCAGTTGGCATCCCTAATCCACCAGGACATCTTGTAAGATTTTTCAAGTTGTGCCTAAACCACATGTGACAGACACCAGGAGAAGAAAACGTATTTCGTCATATAGTGGCTGCTAAATTTACCATACTACAGAATTTGGGTGTTGTTCACGAGAATTGTGCATACAATCTATTTGTGCCGCGGTCAACAGCAGAGGCAACACTACATTCCCTAACTCAAATGCTTGCCATGCGGATCAGGTGAGCCAGTTTGTCTGAGTTGAAACCAGGACGTGGGACAATGTGGCTTGGGAATGGGTCGGGCAGACTGTGATTGTACCATCAATATCAGAATACATCGGAGGTGAACATTATCACACTCACCGAACAAACCCAGCTGTGAACGTAGGTTTAAAATCGATAGTCTTGCCGCGAGAATCCTTGGCTTTTTGGAAGTCGAAGTTCGCGAGGAGGGAGCATATGGCTACCCACATCGTCGCGTCTGCGGCGTGCCGGCCTGGACCTATAGCACTAATTCAGGATGTGCTCGTGGAAAATATAGACGAATATGCTTACAGATTCGCCTTCCCCACCCGAAAACAAAGTTCGGTGGCTCGTCACCATTGAGTTGCCCGTCGGAGGTGAGCCATCTCTCAGGTTGGAACTCTGATGCGTTGGGGTATACAGATTCGTCGCGCGACATTGCCCTGAAAGAAACAAGTCAGAGGCTTTCAGGTTTATAAAGGATATGCCATGGTACCATGCATTGGCCACAATGGTAGCGCCTTCAAGGATATTAGCGGTAGCTAACACTGTGGGATACAGGACAACATACCTTTAGGAATGAAGTAGCCTTCATAAACATCGCTGGTCGTGTTTGAATGAGGGAGTGCTTTAAACATTACATCTCGTCAGGAAGAGAGAGCGAGAATGCGGGGATCAACCGCACCGATTGGCGTAACAGGCTCCCATCTCATGCTTTCCCAGAGGATTGCATCGATGTAAGGGAGAGACTCCCTATCCTCAAAGTCTGGCAACCGATCTGACCCCACAACCGCGTCTATTTGCGCTCGAGCTCGCTCTTGTACTTCAGGGTGCATTACCATGGCAAGCACGAACACAACTAGCACCGCAGTTGACTATTCAAGACCTGCTAAGTCTCGAAAACGATTAAAAAGGGTTCGAAACACTCACACTTTCCGATGCAGCTAAAACCAACAAGATAAAGGTTTCAGTAGTGGCCAATTTACAATACAGTCGGATCCAACTTACCTGCGATAGTGGTGCTTGACACGTCTTTGAGGATCTTCTCAAAGGCAGGTTTATTTTCAGGCTCCTCTTCTTCCAGCCTTTGTAGCATATCGGAAACCAAGGAAGGCGTTTCTGTTCCATTGATCTAAAGTAAAATGTATGAGGCGCGTGTTGATAATTACAGTAGAGTACATACCATTTTCTTTTGAACCAAGGCATGGGGCGCATCGATCATATCTTGGATGTTGTAATAAGAACTCCTAGCGTTGCGGGCAATGGTAGCGCCAGGGAACCAATTTGGGAGACGGAGAACTATGGACAGAATTTAAGATGATAAATCCAAAGGGGAGATCGAGGAAACCCACGGAATGGGAAAGCATTCACAAGGGCAGTTCCCTCAGGGGCCAAAACTTTGAGAGGTCCGAAGATGGCCTTGTTGGCAATCGCAACTAAGGGGTCATTACGAGGTTTGGTTTCGTAGCCATAAACTGCCGCCATAGCTATAGATGCGGTGTAGCTGCGGATAACAAGATCAGACTGGAAACAGACAGGTTCGACCCAAAAACTAACGACTCCAGATGGTCCACATAGTGCGCCGATTCATCAAGCATATTGGCCAAGAGTTGATGTACTTTGGTCAATTGCATGGGGCGAAACTTTGCCACAGATTCCGGTCGGAAGGTCTGATGGAACAACTTGCGACGAACTCTCCAATAATCTCCATAGTGCGCATTACCGAAGTTGAAGTTCCATCCAAATCTACAGAAAAAACGTGAGTTCATTCATTTCCAGAATACCGAAACACAGCTAATCACGGTATAAGAGCAGCAAGGTATGGTCGGTCAGAATAGTTGTTGGACCGTTTTTCTAGCAGTTCAACCGCGATTTTTCTTGAGTTTATAATGATGATCTCTTCCTTCAGGAATTTAGCATAGACCAAATCACCTGGAGTTGATTCGCGTGAGAATTTGGTGAGAATATAACATAATCGTAACCCGGAGACGCGTACCGTATGTCGCTGCCCAATCGAGATAAGTGTAGAAAGCCCCTCTGGAGTCGAGAGAGAGCAAGCTCCCGACTATAGGAAGTCCTGTTGGACCTGGGGGGAGTGGAAGTCCGCCTGTTGCTCGTTTCTTTCGCGCCAGACGGTCGACGAGAGCGATCGCTATGGCAGAGAGCGATAAAATAAGAGTGAAGCGAGTGTCAATACTGGTGATCATCTTCCACTGGTTGAGATGCTTTGATTCTCAGATACACGGTAAGGTACCATCTCACTTTAATAGGTCTATGGTAAATACACCTGCGGTGATTGCGTAAGATACTGGAAAGGTGTTCTCTAGTACCTACCTATTTGTGGTGATAGCCCCACATGGCATGAGCCAACTTCTGATGCGGCTAAAGCGAGGATTTCGATGACATGCTTTGACAAGGCGAAGAATTCCCCAAATGGAGTGTGTACTCGCTTGGGTCCCATGCTGTCCTTATCTGATGAGTGTGCTCGCCTTAAAAGGTTCGGCC
This sequence comes from Hygrophoropsis aurantiaca, assembly GCA_021014935.1. NCBI lineage: Eukaryota > Fungi > Basidiomycota > Agaricomycetes > Boletales > Hygrophoropsidaceae > Hygrophoropsis > Hygrophoropsis aurantiaca. The sequence goes on from MU267769.1 coordinate 7,803, forward strand.
GGTTCGTCCTAAGAGCGTCTGTTCGCGTCCGAAGCTGTTGTAGCTCTCGTGTCAATTGAGGTCATATTACGGTAATCGATTCCTCCGGTAATTGAATACGCCATCATTGAAGAGGCATTTGGGCCTTTGAGTGGAGTTCTCATACAGGGATATGACAGGACCCAGGAATACCCTCAATATGACTCTCCCCACCGATCCGATTATGTGTGGAAATCGGGGGAGGCCTCAAAAAAGCTATTAGGACCTATTACTCCTCCTCATCGTCATTGCTGGTGATCTGACGAGAATTCTCTCCCTTCCGTGCGCGAGACCTTCCCGACATCGACTTTGTGACCGCGAGAACCTTGGGTAGATCGGCACGAAGGCGTTTTTAAAGTTCATAATCAAGAGGTTTGAGCGTGAGGTTATCATGAGTCTGTGAAGGATCGGTGTGAGGAGCACCTAGAAATGATGATGAAGGGATGAGCAAGAAGCGCTTTGATCGCAGAGCAGCAAGATTTTGAGGGATGGCGCGAAATTGCGGACTAATTATGTTTTCGTAGGCTCGAACGGCGATATGGGAGACTCCAGCAATACTGTCCACGCTGTCCGTCCAAGCGTGCGCTGCCTTTGGTATATATATTTCAACTACGATTAAAGTATTGTTGGTGAATCCGCGCATGCAACTGTGGCGGTTGATGGCATACGAAGAGCTGCGCAACGGGGCTGTTGCTGTGAATGTGATACGAGCGAGCTGGAGTTCAGCTGGACGTTTGCACGTTTGTAGGTATCGACCCTTTTTGCGAGCATCTATATAATTATCCGTGTGAGATAAATCCACATGCAATTAGCTGGAGTATGCAGAACCTTTGCTGCCGCTCGTGAGACGTCCAAGTCCTGTCGCTTCCTCCCTCCACCTAGGGACCTCATTTCAATCATGTATTAATGTTAAGTCAGCTTTCCAAGTCCTCAAACCATGTACTGGATGTGCCTGAATCCAAACTTCGACGATAGTATTGGCAATAATATCCCACTGCGTACCTTTCAGCCCAGACTCGTCCATCTGCGCGTCAACGTTGAGGACGAAGTAGATGAAGATTATTCTTTACGTCCCCGTGCTGTATTATCTGACCACACCAGTCATTTTCTCGAAGAAGATCGAATCAGTATCTCAAATTCAAGAGTATGTACGGTGACTTTCAAAGCTTCGAGCCTGCCAGTGGTGTCCCGGGATTCGAATGAAAGCTGAGTTAATTAACTTGTAACATGGGACCAGGAAATGCCCGGAGGATCATTGTATGTATGCTATAGTCCGATTATGATAGATTGAGTTGACAAGGGTTGGCATGAGGGGCTTGCGGTGTGACGCGTTGACGCGGTGTGACTGACGCGGTGTGACACGGAGGCTTGACTGCGATGCAATTCTGACTGGAATCTGGATCTAACGCGAACTGCACAAACCATCACGTAGCGAGAGTTCAGTAAATATTATATGCTTGACCCATGCAACAAAAGCAGACGCACCAGGGCCCCACGTCTCAAATCAGGCACAGCTCCGGGTACAGGAACTCAGAGGTGAGAAGGCAAATATTACTCCGCACAACAAAGCGCGACAGGACGGGCATGGCTTGAATGGTAACTGTGTCGGCTTGAGTCACGTATTGGACTGGCCCCTACAGACATGCCCACAAATGGCGGACGTGTACTTCAAGTTGCGAAATCGGGATGCGACTTGGCATTCAAGTTGATATTGAGGATTGGCCGCGTTCTGTATGGCGCAGCCGACTTACCCTCCGTCGAGCCCAGGTTCAGCCCAGCGGTTATAAACCGGTGGCAGCACAAGCAGAGGTTGTTGTGAGTGGCTGTGGCACGCGTATGTTCATTTTTAGGGTTAGGGTTTATTCTGCCGCCGACGCGTCAACTTTTCTCTTTGCCCAAGCATTGGCACTTGCGGAAGCACGAGATGTTGAGATATGGCAAAGTACAAATATATTCCACTCGTTTACAAATTTCATTTATATTTTGTCCTAGAAATCGGATTCTCCGCGAAAACCCTTAGATTTACATGCGAGTGGATATTATTACGAGTAGGACTAGTTACAAGTCTAGTCCGCGACACCCCGCTCACCAATCATCGCCTAAGAGCCGAGTGGACGCTGGCGGGTGGCCTGGTGTGAATGGGACCAAGCGTCCAGGCCCCTCAGACCCCCCTCCGAGTGTAGACTGGGTCCTGATAGGATAGGATATGATTCCTCCAAAGACAACTGACCTTACGCACCTGGATTCTTGTTCTTCTTGTTCTTGTTCTTGTCTTTAACGCCAGAGCTGTACCTGTGATCTGATGCATAAGAGCTCGTGGGTTTATAACGCCGTTTGCAGGCTGCCGCATCTGAGAGGTCGAACTAAGGCGATAGTGTTCTGCAGATCGCTCCAATCCGGAATAAAAAATCGTATGGATTGCGCTATTGGGAGAGAAGACGAGCTATATCTGTATGGCTTCCAGGGGTTCTTGCTCGAGTGGCGCTTGGTAGGAGTCGCCTGATAGATGGCAATAAAATACACGGACGTCGCGTCGCAAGTTCTCTTATCGCCATGTCTATTGAACTCACCTCACTGGAGCAGGTCCGTGCGTATATCGATAAACGTACGAGTTTCAACATAGCCGCCGACTCTATCGAGCTCGTCAAAGGTGGTTACTGCAACTATACTTGGCGAGTTCGGTTGGATACACCCCACCTATGCCATCAGAGCATCATACTGAAGCATGCTCAACCTTTTGCTGCCTATGCAAACTCAGAGATGATCGTGGAGAGACTGGCAAGTACATACCAACTCAATACTTTGCCAAACTAACCAGTGAATCCAGAGATACGAGTATGAAGCTCTTAAAGCTATTTCGGAAAGCCCTCTCTGTGGTGGAGGGCTTATCGGAGTTCCCGCCGTTATACAGTATGATGAAGATTGCCACGTGCTGATCATGGAAGACATTGGCACAGTACCAACTCTCCTGGACTACTTCTGCACTAAGCCTGCGCCTCCTTGCGATTTAGTGGCTCTGGTAGCAACAGAACTCGCTACCTTTATCGCAGGTGTCCACAGTTGGGGAAAAGATAACGTTACGGCACGCCGTAACTTGCCCCCTTTGCAGAAAGTTGTTGGCTCGCCGATGCTGAAAGTGGTTATTCCGCGAGCGGCACTGTCGGGCGTGATCGATCCACTCCTCGAGCAGGTCATTGGAGAATTCACGGCGGAAGCCGAAACATCAGATGATACTCTCATAATGGGAGATTATTGGCTTGGAAATATCCTCATCGACGTCGAAGAAGGCCCGGATGGCTTTAAAACTTTGAAAAAGCTTTGGGTGATAGACTGGGAGATGTGCCGATATGGAAATCCTGCGAAAGATGTCGTCGAAATCGCGGGGGATTGTTTTTTCGTGTCTCGCTTCCAAGACGCCGCAGTAGGCGAGTGCATGCGCCATCATTTTCTCAAGACTTATGATCGAGTATCGAAAGTCAATGTTGATCCGTTCCGTGTGGTGGTGGGTATGGGAGTTCACTGGATCAATTGGGCAAGACCATTGGGATGGTGTGCCAATGAAGAGGAAATCCGAGAATGTGTCGATCGAGGACTTGAATATGTTCGTCGCGGAACAGATAAATCTGTGGACTGGAACAGCAATTGGGCAAGGGAACTTGGACACCGCGTACCAAATGTTGAATCTCGCATTCGAAGCCACTTATAAAAGTATTCTATGTCAGTTTCATATAACATCGATAACCACGTATTGGTTCGAAAGAATTAGTCGTTCTATTTGTCTAGCTTACCGTATGTTCGATTCCTGTACTTGTAGCCAACTTTTGAAACATTTTAGCTGATTCTAAGGTTTTGACTTGAAGGCGGTGACACGACATCGGAACTTGCCGATCCCAAATGTGATTTTGGTCATGTGATTTAACACGACTGGAGTTGGACTAATTGGCTAAACAACACCTTTGACTCGGAATGCTTCCCTCCCTTGTACCGAGCCTACCCCACATACATTGTACACTTCATTCGACTCAAACCGACTCAAATGCATCAAAACTGACAGATAATACGGAAACGATGGATGTTTCAAAAGGTATCAGGAGTGTTTTTACTGATTCTACTTATTTCTGTCTTCCCATTTCTTTGACACTGATGCGTTTTCCAACACATTTATCCTCCAGCTCACCCATATTGGCTCAAACACATTATATGTGACAGCCCGATGCAGCCACTGATGACGACGAATGCCGCCGTGATGCCGATCGCATCCTCACTTAAGAAGCAGACCACAGACGGGCACTCCGAAGTCCCATCTCACCCCTCCAAAGAGCCTCACGACGACTTTGATCGGTCTGCTCTTTGCCACGATGTCGTTGTAGATGCTGTACCATATCTACTTTTGGGTCTCCATTCTGGCTCTTTGCGTCGCGCTGTTCCTGTTCAATCACCCATCTATTCGCTTTCACAGATTTCACCACTGACCACCGGTGAGAACCTGTACGCGATTGCCACTGTACCTAGTGCCTATGGTTTCATACAGTAAGTGAATTCTGCGTTGGATGTCTCAGGGGAACTCGCTTGCACGACAGCTCGTGGACCGGATATTGCCGTCTTTCCCGCACCATGGTCATTGATCACAAGATAAAAAAACTCGGTCTGCCATCTGAAAATCTGTCTGACGACGTCCTCGGCTGGTGGCAGGCAGCTATAAGTCTTGGGGGTCGCATTCCTGATTGACGCGACCACCAACAGCAATGCAGGCCGCAATGTCCGGCGCACGGAGGACGACAGCAGCTTCAGCCCCGGGCTCAACAGCATCAGTGGTGGTGAGTTCAGTTTGCTTTGCTTTCCCAGCGTGTTTCGAATGAATGGTGGCGAAACTAATTTTGATAGCTTTAGGTCTTGTAAGATGTCTGTGTGGGAGGTCGAATGTGACGCCGCTGGGACAGATGTACTCAGAGTGGAGTCGCGCGCCGGAGACATACTCGTAAAACTCCGTAAGTGTTTCGCTCTCTTCAGAGACATTTTTTGATGTGGGTCATGTGTTTTGGTAGGGTATCACACTGCAAAAGAGCACTAACTTGGTCTGCGCGAGGGATGAACCGCTCAATTACACAATGGATGTACGACGTTTATAAATACATATGATAATGCCAACGTTAACGGAAAACCACAGCATCCTGAAGACTCGAGTCCGCGACCACAGGGGACTAGTGGGAAGTAAAGGAAAATCAGTACGCGCTTTTGATCTAGTGCATTCAATCTACCTTTGCTCGATTATTCGAACGTAGCCGTAGGAGGGAACCCGACCCCCAGAAATTCCTCCTTGTCGCGGAAAACTTTATAACGGCCGCTTGATTGAAGGTAGTAAATATTAGACGTGCGCTTCCGCCTTGGTGGCAACTGGACATGGTCTTCTTCATCGGTTACATCCCACACCGAGACCTGTGCAAGCGCGTCGAACGAAAGTCGCTTGCCATATTTATCAATAAAATCGAGGACGTAATAGTCGAGAAACATCAGCGTGACTTGACATTTCATTCCATAAGTTGGGGAGATCACTGAATCATGAAAGCAAGGTGTTTCCTCCTATTCGAAAAGAAGTCCGGGTCAGGTATTTGCGATAGGACCGCAAGACGTTGGGTGATATATACCTCAAGATCAATGAAAGGCATACCCTGCCAGTTGGTCTTCTCTGAAATAGCCCGGTAGGCATTCATTTCACGTTCGGCGGCGCTAATTCTGGTAGCGGCTTGGGGGGAGTGAGACATCTAGGAGCATGAAACTGCATGAGGTTCAGGTGGATTCGTTTCCTAATCCCGCTCACCTTTGTAAATACAGTACAGCAGCACTAACAATGAGCAGCTGCGGTTGATCAAAGCCACGACGTTGCGGTAACGGCAAGAGCAAGGGGGGAGTGGCAATCGAATCTCAACAGGGCAACCGTTTGAATATCGTTTCTAATTTCAAAGCTAGGGGTAATTGTCTCACATGTAATCACCTTGCGATAGCAAGATCATATGCCATGTCTCGAAAACTGTCAAACATCTACATGAACAAATAATTTCCATTTAAAGAAATTACCACACCTAGGACATCATAGCGCAGGAGGTTGAGGGAACACAAAACCCTAACCCGAGAGGCAAGTAAGGCATCGCTCAGCACATTTTCGAATATGGCCAGAAAATGATGCGTCACTTCATTATCATTCAATTATTTTATACGCAAGGTGACCGTCGTGCCCACAACGCTTTATATAAGTAGTGGGTAAACCTAGTCTGCGTTAACTCGTATAGAGTTGTACGACAGAGGCAAGTGCGCACCTTTTGATTCTGTGATGCAAGGGGCGTAGGGCGTGTAGTGGGACTGGAGTTGGTGTGCTGATACGACCGTCAACTTGCGAACGTACAAGTACTTGCCACCACATACATCTTCCGGATGGAGAAGGGAATTGGAATCGGCTGGGCCAACAGGTGTGTCTCAGTGAGGATCGCGGTCCCTCGGCTGCGTCGTGGCAGTGGGTATGGTGTTGCATGAAAATATATACTTGTTGATCCTGAGTGTCGCAAAGACGAAGTCGTTCGCGGCCTTGGAGGGTTAGTAGAGTGTCATAGCGCCAAGCTGCAAGCGTAAGTATCGTATGTCGGACTTGCGCCGAATCTTGGACCTGTGTCTGGCGTGACTTAGTCACAGTCACAAATGCACCTACTGCATGGTTACTAGCTGTCTAACTCTACTGGGTCGCTGAGTTCACCTAGGAATGGGGAGATACATTATGAACATCTCCAATGATACATGTACGCACAATCGCAACTTCCGGTACGCAGGGTTTTTTCTTGGAGATGATCAGACATCCCACCAAAAACAAACTTTACCAGCTGCTGGCGACGATCAACAATCTACAATTCCAGCCAAACTTTGAAGTAATAATGATATGGTCATCATGCATCATGATTATATCGAACGAACGTTGACGATGAGAAGATGCATAGGGACAGGGGGGCATATATACGTGCAAGACACTCGCAAAAAATAACGGCTAAAAACGATCGAAAGGCAACTGAAAAAAAGTAGACCAAAAATAAAATAATAAAAGACAAGACGCAGAAGAGAACCACGATAGGTGCGAATGTCACGGTGGAATGGGACCGCATAACCGTTGATGTTTGTGCTGGAAAACGAAAGGGAATACCGTCCTCGGGGATTATTTAATGTGATCAGAAAGTGCTCCGCATTTTGGGTGATGTCTGTATTCTACTCTGGTTTCACTCGCCATAGCACTGCGGCAGCGGCGACACCTAGTACTAGCACGCCCACTGCTGTCGTTACACTCGTTAATTGCTGCGAAATAGAAAACACGTCAGCAAAAGTGTAACGCAGAATGAGTAAAAGCAAGCGCACCGCTTCCGTAAACCGTGGCTTTGAAGATTCCGTTTTCGATAAGACTTCGACTGAATGATCTGCTGGAGGTGGATGGCCTGGTGAATCGACACTCGACGGTGCTGGTGTGTAAGGATATGTCGTGCTATCAGCAAGCCCGCTCTTGCTCAACGAGTCGACTTCGCTATCATCTGCAACCGATGGCGACGGGGACCGGGATCGATCTTGATCATGGTCGTAATGGGCCGAGTCCAAGTGTGATGGTGAGACAACCTCTCGAGGTTCCTCAATAGTAGCATGTCCAATGATAGGCGAGACCGGTGAGATAGAACGAGAACGACCGCGAGATGAGCTGCCACGCCGTCTTCGGGACTTGGTGCGACCGGAATTCGAAGCAACGCTGACAGGGCTGGGGGGTGTGACAAGTCCGGCGGTACCGTTGAGTTTGATGTCGCCGTTGGGCATGAAGGGGTGGTGATGTATCTGGGCCTGCATAGCGACGATGGACGCCACTCCGGCGCTTACTTTTGCGTCCAGCCCGGATTCTAGTGATTTCACCTTCTGCTCCCACTCCTCTCTTGCTTTGCTCAGCCGCTCCCGTTCATGTGTCCACTCTTCCTGTACTGCGCTCCACTGTCCCTCGACGCTCTTCTTCCACTCGTTGACGATCTGCGTCAGGGACTCCCGCTCAGTATCCTGTTCAGGCTGCTTCGCAGATGCAGTGGCACTCGCAGTCACAGTCTCGAGAATCTGAGCCTGCGCGGCCTCATTAGCAGTCGTCTGCGCCTGGACCTGTGCTTGCGTGGTCTGCACCAGCGCCTCCAAAGATGAAATCTTCGACTCAAGAAGAGATATCGTAGATTGGGCACTTTTATGCTGTTCTTGCAACGAGTTGTTCGACTGGAGAGCGGCCTCAATCTGTCCTGCGAGCATTGAGAGCCGTTGGGTCAAATCCTCGATGGCGGCGGACGACGTGTCCCGCGATGTGGGCGATCGGCGCCGCCGTTTTGACTTTGGCAACTCGTCGTCGTCATCTGACATACCCATCCCGGTGGGCTCCGGCGTGCGTGGCCGTCCGAGCTCGTCTCGCCGTCGCCGTCTATCCTCATCATCTTCCTCCTCAGCAGCCAATTGGTCCTCGTCCTCTTCCTCTACCCGCTCAAGCTCATGCGGCACAACGGTGCGGATGCTCGACGAATCATCATCGTCGCCTTCTGATTCAAAGTCGGTGTGGTGCATGTGGCCCTTGTGGTGCCGTGTGGGAGAGCGCGCCGCGATGTGCTCGGCGTGGCGTTTTTGTTCGTCCATCATCTCTCGGAGGGCCGCCACTTCTGATTTGATCGCCTCGTGTTCGGCGAGCATGTCTTCGAGCGCACGTACCTTGTCGATATGGCTGGCGAGCGACGCTTGGGTCTCGTGCAGTTGGGTTCTGAGCTCGCTAAGTGCAGATGGGGATACGGAGGGGGCAGCATCGTTGGCAGGGTTGGATTCGTTGGTGATGGCAAGTTGGGCAGGGCGAACAGCAGGAAGGCTCTGGGGGTAGGGAGGGGGATTTGATGGCTGTACGCAGTTACACAATGATCGTAACCTTGGTCAGTAGATCCGAAGACAAGCGATTTCCGGAACATACCATTGAGCCACCGAGGGTATCGTGAATGTCATTCATGGCATTAGTGAGAGAATGGAGCTCAGCGCCAGTATCTCGACTCTTCTGAAGTTCACCTTGCAAGCGACTGAGGATATGGTCGAAAGTGAGTCCGCTTTTTCCTGGCGGCCGCGTGCTCCCACCCATGCCGCCCATACCGCCCAGCCCTTGCGACTGCAGCGTCGGTCGTCTTTGTGCTGCTGCATGTCCATTCTGATTTTGTGCAAACGAAAATGACTGATTAGCGCTGGACGGGGGCTGTTGACTCGGAACGCCAGCAACACTGGGATTGCCGTTCTGCATCTGCTCGACACGTGCGGCTATCTGCACGTCCTCTTCCGTGAATACGCACATGACACGCGCGGCGACCTTGTGGTGGATGGTCGTCTTGTTGTCCTCACCGATAATATCAATCCCGAATTCCTGTTCAAGTATGAATCTGCGTTGGTGGCGGAAGTCATCAGAATACATACCACGATATCATCGTTTTTGAGCTCAAAGGGATCAGACTCGACGCCTTCAGGGCTGAGACGTTCACCATTGATGAAAGTGCCATTTGAGCTTTTCACGTCCTTGATGTATATCTTCACATGCCAAGTTGAAAGCCACCCACACAAGTCCATGAGCATAAACGCACCTTTCCTCCCTCCTCCCAGATCTCGGCATGCTGTCTACTCAGGACTTTGGAGTCAAAATAACCATTTCGTTCAGCAGGGACGGTTTTAGCGTTTGTTTGTCTTCCGATCTTTGCGCACTGGCCACCAATGAGAGTAATATGTTTTGGAATGAAGGTGTCGTTTAATGGATAAAGATAAAGAGCAGGAAAAGTTTGTTGGTTGTGTGGAGACGAGAACGGCGCAGGTGCTGGCATGGCGGAGAAAGTTCAAAGGTCGTGGTCGTCGTTTACTGAAGCATGCAGCCACACAAACATCGATACATCCCGCCTTCAAGGCGGCCCGCCGCTGCCCGCCACTGCCCGCCACTTTCCTTTCGTTCTGCCATCGGTCTCGACACTAGAAATTCCAGTTTGGAGAGGATATTCGTTTGTAAACCCACGTTGAATGTACGCCTCCCGCGCATGGACTGCACTGTCGATTGATGGGACTTGTCAGTGGGCACATGCGCTCAGAAGCCGGCATCACGCATGCACGAATGTTGCAAAGTTTCGCACTGACTCCACCTCGTGGAAATCAGTCGTCATTGGAGGTTGAATCACGTAGGGATCCGGGATTTGGACTCAGGGATTCAGCGCCAGCCATGGGACGAGTAATCGTACTTGTAATTCAGACGCTGACTTTATGAGCCAGAGAGCATCGTTAGTTGGCTTCACCCCGATGGAACTTGTCTCTATCGACGAAACTTATATGAGCAGTTTAATAGCCTTGCACTCCCCAGAGCTCGAGCAGGAAGCATCCGTCATGTCGCTGCCCCCATCGCCGCGTTCTAAGCGCCCCTGACCTAACGCTTGACGCACAATGAAGTTTCATACGGACACCATGATAGGTCTCAAGGATCTAAGCGTGCCACACAGAAAAGCAGGAGGAGCTGGGATAGCCCACTCAACTACGTGGCGGATGTACGAGCCCAATAAGTACATATAATACTAATACCAATGAAAAACCGTAGCCTTAGCTGCGGAAGAATCGAGTCAGCGGACCAGGAGTGAAACGGTGATTTCCTCATTGGCACACCCAATGGTCTTGCCCAAGTGATCCAGTGAACTCCCATGCCCACCACCACACGGAACGGGTCAACATTGACTTTTAATACTCGATCATAAGTCTTGAGAAAAATGATGGCGTTTACACTCACCTACTGCAGCGTCTTGGAAGCAAGACGCGAAGAAACAATCTCCTGCGATTTTAACGACATCTTTCGCAGGATTTTCGTATCGACACATTTCCCAGTCTATCACCCAAAGCTTTTTCGAAAATTTAACGCCATTCGGGCCTTCTTCGCCATCGATGAGGATATTTCCAAGCCAATAATCTCCCATTATAGGAGTATCATTTGACGTTTCCGCTTTCGCCGTGAACTGTGCAATGACCCGCTCGAGGAGTGGATCAACCACGCCCGACACCGCCGCCCGCGGAATAACCACCCCCAACATTGGCGAGCCAACAATTTTCCGCATGGGCTTATAGTTAGATTGAATCGGCGGTATGTGCTTGCCAGTCTCCATGTTCATCTCTGAGTTTGTATAGGCAGCGAAAGATTGGACACGCTTCAGTATGATGCTCTGATGGCATATGTAGGGTGTATTTAATCGGACTCGCCAAGTATAATTGCAGTAGTTACCTTTTACGAGCTCGATAGAATCGACGGCTATGCCGAAATTCGTCTATCATTGGACATGCTACTACTATTGAGGAACCTCGAGAGGTTGTCTCACCATCACACTTGGACTCGGCCCATTACGACCATGATCAAGATCGATCCCGGTCCCCGTTGCCATCGGTTGCGAGTAATAGCGAAGTCGACTCAGTGAGCAAGAGTGGGCTCGTTGATGGCATAACGACATATCCTTACACACCAGCACCGTCGACTGTCGATTCACCGGGCCATCCACCCCCAGCAGATTGTTCGGTCGAACTCTTATCGAAAACGGAATCTTCAAAACCACAGTTTACGGAAGCGGCGTGCTTGCTTGCCTTTACTCATCCTGTGATATACTTTCGCTAATGTGTTTATATTTCGCAGCAAATAACGAGTGCCAGTGTAACGACAGCGGTGGGTGTGCTAGTACTAGGTGTCGCCGCTGCCGCCGTGCTATGGCGAGTGAAACCAGAGTAGAATACAAACATCACCCCAAAATGCGGAGCACTTTCTGATCACATCAAATAATTCACGGGGACGGTATTCCCTTTCGTTTTCCAGCACAAACATCAACGGTTATGCGGTCCCATTCCACCGTGACATTGGCATCTGTCGTGGTTCTCTTCTGCGTCTCTCGCCTTTTATTATTTTATTTTTGGTCTGCTTTTTTTCAATTGCCTTTCGATCGTTTTTAGCCGTCACCCTCTTGCTAGTGTCTTGCACGTATATATGCCCCCCTGTCCCTATGCATCCTCTCATCGTTACCGTCCGTTCCATATAATCATGATGCATGATGACCATATCATTATTATTTCAAAGTTTGACTGGAATTTAAACTCTGTTGATCATTGATCATCGCCTACAGCTGTACTGTACGTTCAAGTCAACCAGAGATTGTCATGATTGCGATAATCGGGTTTCCGAGAACAATCGACTCGGACCCAGACTGAACTCAAACCTGTAGGTTCGGGTTCAAACCAGTCTGCATGGTACATATAAAAAAGTGTGTTCAGCTATTATCTCTCTTTATCTCTTATCCATAACCAACTCGGTGAGTACAATCAGCTATTCATAATCATACTGCTACGAAGAACTAACATATAGTATTATAGTCTTGTAGAAACTTGAAGTTTCCATTTTTGGCAGGAAAACTCGTTATTGTAATATTTTCGGTGAGTGCATACACCGGTCACAATCATCTTGCAACGAAGAACCCCATTTAGTAACAGATCTATATGACAGCTGATATGCCTCTCATCGGCTCGATGTCTTTCATGCGAGTTGGCCGCTGGCGGCGGATCGCAATCGTGTCATTGCACCCGAATCAGCCAGTCATACCAACCTGGATTCGGTTTATATGCGTTGCGCAACGGGTTGTTGCAGTGCAGTGGGTGATACCCGTGGGAGTCATGATCCCAATCTTGGAGCCCTTCAGCATCTTTGCCCAGGGACCGGACGATCTGGCCCCTTTACAAGTTCTCCCCCAACAAGGGGTGTTTCTGTTACTATACAATGGTCGGAACTACACAATTTCTATGCACCCTGATGCCCAGCTAGAATTCGAGTACACCAATGCGGCCGGACAACAGTCCCGATCCACGGAGCTGCACCTTTTTCTCCAGATTCAGATGGCGCTTTTTATGGTTTGAATAGATGTTTGCATCGTTTTTCTTTGGTATTATTATATTTACTTATAAATGTCGTAAGTACATCCTTTGTATAATTGATTCATTCCTCGCGCAAATAGTATTTCTACCCAGGTCCAAAAGTTAAAACACACCAAGGAATGTAACATTCACAACCATCTAAGATCTTGTTTACGCGACGTCTAACGCGTTACTCTCTCCCGGTCCCACTCGATTCTTCTTCTACTTTCAAGTTATGCAAAAACACGCGTCGCCCTACGCTTGTGATACGGAATAATGGACAGCGCCACATTTTTGTCATCCCTTGAACCCATCGATTTGTTGGCTTGGCCAAAATAACTTCTTTGCAGTGCGAACTCTCCCATCTACAACAGCAGTATGATGCGCTCTTGGAAGTGAAGAACAGAGCTGCCATTCGATACAAACTCGATTACAAAAAGTGGAGGAACTTCAAACGATGGCTACATGACAGCCAACGGAGAGAAGGAGGAGGGGAAGTATGTCTCCCAAGCGACTCAGATGCTAACCGCCAAGAACCCAGAAAGGCCTCAGCGAAGGATAAATGTCAGCGCTTCGAAGAAATAGGGCCGGATCTGATGGAAGGTGAGGGTGGTGATGGGGTGAGAGCGGCAGAGGAGATATTTCTTCGTAGGTCAAGTCAATCATCCATGATCCCGATACGGGACTGAACCGTCCAAGCATCGACGATTATCAATAAACCTCCAATCACGCAGTGTTCTCCTGAAAATCACGTCCCAGCGCAGCCATCAGCGCGTAAAAGACGGCGGCTCTCTGGTGAACGCATCGAGTAAGCCCTCCCAACCCGGCGATGGATTCGAATTTCCTCAACCTCTTGTTCGCCAAACCAAAGGTACAGTTGAGAGGATGTTGTGATCGTGGTTTTCGTCTAATACTCGGGCTCCGCGTGTTGATCAGCACAACCAGTGGATTCCTCCCAAAGTTGTAAAGCTCACGGTAGATACGTACAAACACCGTACGTACGCCACTCTTATCTTTCAGCTATCCTAAGCAAAAGTTACAGAGGCGGTCCAGAGACAATTAATAGCCGCTCCCTGATTGACAAGGATCAAAATGATGGTATAGATTTTCAATATGATGCGGTGGTAAGAAATCAAGAACAGAGATAAGCTCTACTTGGTGATGACTGCGAATGCTGTCACGATGTGCATATCCACTTGATTAGTCCCTCGTCGCTTCGAAGGTTCACAATTGGCTGTATTAGTATTATGAAGCATTGGCCCTCTGCCTCACGGACTCCAAAGGCCGCTTACTAAGCGTTCTCCGCCATCATCGCCAAGCAAAACCACCCGCCAGTGCAAGCACAGCGTGAACGATGGTATCTCAAGTGTCGCTCTACATAAACAAGTAATTTCGAAGCATTGGCATCACTGGCATAGAGCCAAAACCCCGCCTGTATATTGGGACATCGGCTTTCCGGACACTCAAGAAGCTTCCGCCATCAACCACCCCGGGAGATATAACAATCAATCCCGGATGGCGTTCCGGGCAAAGGTATTAAAGCCTCAGTTGATATCCTATCGTACATTTACACCATCCATCTTATTAATTTTGATGCTCATTTCGCGGTCGTACTGTTGCTCTTGTGGATCGGTGAGCGAGGGAAAAACGCAGATCTGGCGGGTTCCCTCTCCCGCTTGGTCCTCCAGGGCTACCCACCGTCAAGAATTGGCTCCCTCTTGATAAAAGACATGGATGGAACTTCAATTTCGGCGACGCAAACTATGGTGATTTCTGGCGGGTTCGCCGCAAGTTCTTTCATCAGATTCAAAACCTTCGAGCAAAGGGGGCAATGAGATTTCGTCCCATGCAAGTGACCAAATTGCATCAACTATTATGCTGCAGTCTTCAACAGACTATATTGCACGCTTGGATACGTCAGTTCAATCCTTCTATATTCATCTTGACCCTCCGTTAAATATTTGGATGCAGATATGGTTCATTCATTTCAATGTCTGTGGTGTATGGCTACGAAACGCAACCCTGAAATGATCCTCTGGTGGAGATCACTAACAAAGCCGTTTTTGGACCCGCCAAAGTATTGACTCCGGAGGGGGCTGCTGTAGTGAACGCATTTCCTTTCCGTGGGTTCTATGTGTCGGTCCGGATGAAAGATTTTGAATCATCGTATCAACAGTTTTGCGTTTGCCCACATGGTTCCCAGAGCGACGATTGCGCACAATGCTATCACCCCTTGCAAGAATTTTCAAGCGATGATCGATGCTCCATTCAAATATGTGGAGGGACTACGAGAAGCCCCTACTATGTTTGGTGTATCGTTGCTTTCTGATCGTGCACCAGACAGGGGACTCTACCACACCATCACTTTTTTCTGACCTGTTGGAAAGAATGGAAGAAGAGCCAGAACGGAAACCCGCGTTTGAGGCAGTAATCAAGGACGTATCAAACACCACCATTGCAGGTAACTGACTTTATCTTTTCTTATCCTCCGGATATCTGATCATCCCCTGTATTACGCAGCTGCTTCTGAAACTGTGAGCATTGCCAGTGGACAACGCGACGGTCATTGAATACTAAAGACAATGAACAAACAAGTGCTGTATTGCTCGTGTTCATCATGGCTATGATCATGCATCCTGAGATTCAACAACGAGGCCGGGAAGAGATTGAAACAGTCGTAGGTCTAGACCGACTTCCTAGCTTTAGTGATATGGATTCGCTGCCATTTATCAATGCCATTCTACGGAAGTGTATCAGATGGCAACTTATTTCACCTATAGGTGAGATCGCTTCTTACAGCTAGTGTTTTCTTATAGATCCGTTTTGTAGCACGTCCACACGCAACCTCGAGTAACGACGTTTATAATGGGTATTTCATTCCCAAAGGTGTGTCCGGCGATAGCTCACCTATATTGAATGATTTATTGATGTAATAGATTCAGGTGTCACCGTCATCCCCAACGCATGGTTAGACTCAGTCGGCTATGATTTACACCCCAGCGGCTCGCGAATTTCGTTATAACGGGGATATGTCGCGCAACGAGTCCGATTATCCAAATGTCAGCGCTCAAACCCGACCGATGGCTCGACGCCAACGGTGAACTGGAGCATGACGAGTCTGCAAACTTCATGTTTGGATGGGGCAGGCGCATATGTAAGGATATTCAAGCTTTCCTCATTACCTGTGCCAATACATCTATCTTAGGTCCAGGTCGATGTTCCGCAGACGCAACCATGTGGATTGCACGTTCTGAGCTCCTTGCGAATCTTGAATTCCATAAGGCAAAGGACGCTGAAGGAAAGGACATTGATGTTGTACCTACTTTCACATCTGGGTTTGTTCGGTAACGTGATCCTTTCGACTGCTAGCACTTGATATTGATATGGTTCCCAGACTGTTTGACCCATTTCCAAGCCATATTATCCGATGCTGCGCTGGCAGCAGGTTTTGGTTCCTTGCCTCTTACCTACCTTGCTAATCGCCGCTGATTGTAAGCACCGCTGCCCGTCGCTGACTCAAACGCCAACCGGTTTGCCGCGCACCTCGCTCCAAAGTATGCTAACAACACCCATGTCATCGGCCTCGCGATGTTGTGTCTGGTCCGCCGCCAGAGAGATATATTCTTCGACGTAGATCATGTGTTTTTGTAGTCTTATGAGGAGTTGGTTTGCCCGAGAAATGAGCCGCTCAATTACACTTGAATGGTAAAACGTTTATAAGTACATATAAGAATGCCAACGTTAACTTCATAAAGCCCTGGCCTTTTCGAGACTCGAGCCCGCGACTTGATAGAACTCAATCGTAGATGTCTCAAGAAACCTGATCCCCACCAACGCCTCCTTGTCATGGTAAACCCTGTAATGGGCGCGTGATGGAAATTGGAAGGTATTAGAAGTGCACCCCGGCCATGGTGCCAACTGCATAAGCCGCGAGAGATGTTCATGACGCGACACCTGATTCCATAGGCGGTTTCGTAACTCTCTGCTAGATGACTGTTAGGTGTGGTCTCCTATTCAAAAAGGAGGTATTTGCGATAAGAGCGCAAGAAGGTGGGTGAATATACCTCAAGATCAATGGAATTAATTCTATCCTTCAAGTTGGCCGACTTTGAAATAGTTCGGTAGGAGTTCGTTTGACGTTCGCTAATGGTAGCATCTTGGGGAGGGAACTGAGACATCTAGTATGGAGCTGCATGAGGTTCAGGTGGATTCGGTTCATAATTCCGCTCACTTTTGTGGCTACAATAAACTTGCAGAGGCTGGCGACTGTGTTTGATTAAAAGGCGCACGGGAGAAAGGGGCAATGGGACAAGGCAGCGGGATTTGCCACGAATGTTACAGTGGCGAAGACTGTTGTCAAGACAATACCCCTAAGTTTGAAATAACGAAAAATTAGTTGCCCCGTACCCGTTGCCACCCCTTCCCTTGCTCCCACCATTACCCCAACCGTTGTGTTTTGATCTTGAACCATAGCTACTCAGCCTTCAACGTTCAACCCTAGTCCTCAGCGTTGCTCCTGCTTTACTATTTTCAAAGGTGAGCGGGATTAGGAAACGAGTCCACCTGAACCTCATGCAGCTCCATGCTCCTAGATGTCTCATTCTCCCCAAGCCGCTACCTGGGTTAGCGCCGTCGAACGTGAGACGAATGCCTACCGAGCTATTTCAGAGAAAACCAACTGGCCGAATACGTCTTCCATTGATCTCGAGGTATATCTGCCCAACTTCTTGCGGTCCTATCACAAATATCTGACCCGGACTTCTTTTCGAATAGGAGGAAACACCTACCTTGTATGATTCACCACTGGTCACCGAAACTTACGGAATGAAATGTCAAGTCACGCAGATGTTTCTCGACTATTACGTCCTCGATTTTATTGATAAATATGGCAAGCGACTTTCGTTCGACGAGCTTTCACAGGTCTCGGTGTGGGATGTAACTGATGAAGAAGAGCACGTTCGGTTGCCACCAAGGCGAAAGCGCACATCTGACATTTACTACCTTCAATCAAGCGGCCGTTATAAAGTTTTCCGCGACAAGGAGGAGTTTGTGGGGGTCGGGTTCCCCCCTACGGCTACGTTCGAATAATTGAGCAAAGGTAGATTGGATGCACTAGATCAAAGCGCGTACTGATTTTCTTTTACTTCCTACCAGTCCCCTGTGGTCGCGGACTCGGGTCTCCAGGAGGCCGCGGTTTTCCGTTAAAGCTGGCATTATTATATGTACTTATAAACCTCGCACATCCATTGTGTAATTGAGCGGTTCATCCCTCGCTCAGACCAAGTTAGTGTTCTTTTGCGATCCTACCAAAGCACATGACACAACAACAAAGAAATGTCTCTGTGGCGGATACTGCAACACCACGACGCCCTTTCTCTTTTGAATGAGCATGTCTCCGGCGCACGACTCTGTGTACATCTGTCCCAGTGGTGTCACATGCGACCGTCCGCACAGACATCTTACAGGACCCTAAGCCATCATTGCATCAACATCAGTTCATTGCCATTAATTTGAAACAGGCAGAGAAAGAAAAGCAATTGAACCCACCACCACTAATGCTGTTGAACCCAGGGCTGAAATTTTTGCCCTCCGTGCGCCGGACACTGCAGCTTGCATTGGCGTTGGTGGTCGGGTTAGTAAGTCTCTGACAATTATCCTATTTTTCATTTCATGTCAATACAAGACCGCCATCACTATTAGGAATGTGACTTCCAAGACTATAACTGCCTGCCACTAGCCGAGAAACGTCGTCAGACAACTTTTCAGATGGAAGACCGAGTTTCTTTATCTTATAATCAATGACTATGGAAAGACGGCAGTATCCGGTCCACGCGTTGTCGTGCAAGCAAGACTTGCCCTGAATCATTCAACGCAGGAATTCACTTACTGTATGAAACCATAAGCACTACACTAGCAATCGCGCACAGATTCTCGCCGATATTCAATGATGAAATCCGTGAAAGCGGATTGATGGGAATTGAACAGGAATAATAGCGCGACGTAAAGAGCCAGGTCCCAGGATGGAGACCCAGAAGTAGATCTGGTTCAGCGTCTACAACGACATTTTGACAAAGAGCAGACTGACAAAAGTCCTCATCGGGCTCTTTGGAGGAGTGAGGCGGGACTTCGGAGTGCCCGTCTGTGGTCTGCTTCTTAAGTGAGGATGCGATCGGCATCGCAGCGGCATTCGTCGTCAGTGGCTGCATCAAACTGTCACACAGAATGTGTTTGGGTTGATATGGGTGAGCCAGAGGATAAATGTGTTAGAAAACGCCGATCAGTGTCAAAGAAATGCGAAGACAGAAATACTTAAGTAGAATCAGTTAGACACACTCCTGATACCTCTGTTAAACATCCACCATTTTCGTATTATCTGTCAATTTTGATGCATTTGCGTCGGCTGAAATCAGATGAGGTGTGTAATGTATGTGGGGTGGGCACAGTACAAACGCGCGGACGGGGAAGGAAGCATTCGAAAATTCCCGCTACCTTGTGTAGTGGGTCTTATCGTGCACTAATTAGAGTGTATTTGCAGAAGAAAAAATGGGGTGTGTATAATTCAGA